>VZRF01001322.1:752943-863170 GCA_013396875.1 Vireo altiloquus | reverse complement strand
CTCCCCGCGCTGCCGCGGCCGCCCCGGGGCTGAGGGGGGAGCGCGGGGCCGCGGCCGGCGGCGGGATGGGGCGGTGCGGGGGGACCGCGGGGCCACCGGGGAACTTGCCCGCGGGTCTACGCCAGCTCTCCGCCGGGGGAGATGCTGCAGTGCTGTCGTTCTGCCTCGGCGCTGGGCTGAGGAGGAGGAGGAGGACGGGGCTTGAAATAATGCACCTCCGCTCCGAAACTCCGCTAGTCAAATAAAACCTCGGGAGTAATTGCTGTAACTGCGGTCTGTCCTTGCTCCACCACAAGGCTCCGGACTCTTCGTGCGTATCGGAAAACTTCTTAAAATGTCCATTATTTGGGGGCTTTGTAGTCGCGCGCAGCTCCACCTCCGCGGCGGATCGCGGTGCGGAGAGCCCGGGATTGCGCTTCCCGGTGCGGAGAGCCCGGGAATGCGCTTCCCGGTGTGGGCTCAAGCATTCCGGTCACGGCAGCGCGGACCCACTGCCGTGACCAGCATCAGCCCAGCGCCGCTCGCTGCTGCGGGCTCGCCGTGGCCACCCAGCGCCCTGCTCTCTTCGCAGTTTGGAATTATCTCCATTCTGCGCTTGTCTCAGCGAGGAGGAGATTCAAGATTGCTGTCTTGAACTTTAGGCTCCAGAAACGAGGATTTACGATGGGCCTTTGGGGAGTTTGTTCCTCGATGTTGGTCAGTTTTCATCTCGCATTAAAAAGCTTATTTTGAAATTCAGAGCGGAGTTATCAGTCAGTGTTTGCTTCAGACTTCAGGGCAGGCAGGGTCTGCATGGCTGAGCGATGTGATTTTGGCAGGGAAGCCTTGGACTGGCTCTGTAAGGAGGGCAGAGCATGCCTCAAAAGCAACAACCCGGTCGTGGAGGTGAGTTGCCTCTGTTTCTGTCTCCTCAGCATCATTACAGGCAGGTTGAGCCTGAATCTGCTGGTTTTCATTCACATGTCCTGGACTCGTGTCTGGAGGGTAGTGATGTGATACCAAGTGGAGGAAAAATGTGTAGGCTTGTGCCTCATCTGCGTGGTGCCACTATGTGGAGGAGTTAAGTTTAAAAAAAAAACCCAAATAGATAAAATCAATGGCAATGAATATCTGGGCAAAAAATGAATGGCCAAGGGTTATAAAAGCGTGAGTGCTTGGAATTGCTGAATTGTGTGGGAGAAGTTGCTGCTTAAATGAGCTTTGGTACCAGAGGAATGAAGCTAACAAATGAAACTTCAGCCTTTCAAAGAAAGCTTTGGTGTGCCTGGGGCAACTTCGGGCTGTCTCACTTACCTTCTGGTCCAGTTGCTGATGACTGGAGTAAAGCACAGGTGTGGCAGATGTATGGCTGTGTGTGATCTGCTGGGAAGGGATAGTGGTGGCTTTGGGGGGAGCGGTGCAAGACGGGGCAGGTTCCGCACGTGTCTGCTTTGACAGCAGTTCTGCTCTGAAAGACACCCTTTTGCCTCCCTGCCAGGGTTTGCCTTGTACCAGGGAGTTCTCAGGACTGCACACCCGGTCACTTAAGTAGCCTTGCTGGCTGGAAACTTTGTGTGAACAAATTGTACAAACCTCCTTGGTGGCATCCAGTGCTTGCAGGGAAAGAAAGTGTCAACCCAGCATGAACGGCATGAGCTCTTTGGCTGTTATCAGACAAGCTCCTCAATGCTGCTTTGAGTAAGAAGTGCATGTATTTCTCAATGAAACAAATGATAATGGTGTGACTAATAGAGTATACCAGTTTTAACTTTAGATGTTGTCATGTTAACACTTTTAGTGTTACTCGCATTGTTTTCCAGAAGGTATTATTACTTGAGCTTAGTTTTTGCTGGGAGAATGTGAAGTCCCAGCCAGGAAGGGGTGGGCTGCTTCGGGGTTGAGTGTTTAATGATAGAGGTTAGTGCACGATGTTGAAGATGATTAAGCACATCCTTAATTCCTGACCAATAGATGGAGTGCTGCTGTGCCTTAGGATATCTGGGGATTTAATGGTCTCTTGGTTAAATCAGTCATTATCCTTGACTCTTGCTTGAGGATTGAGGCAGCTGACATCATTTGAGGGAAAGGTGATTTTAGGGTGGTGCATTCAGGCTGTCGCATACACCACAATTATCTAATCCAAAGAAGATGGTTCTCACATCCCAGGCTTTGCATTGCTTGTAGGGTGGTTGGACTGGAGCGATCTGGGGGAATGGAGCAGTTTCACTGCCTTGGCCAGCAAGGTGTAATGCAGCCCTTGTGGCGACCCTTTGGTGGTTATGAAATGAGCTGTTGGACAGGGCTGGCTGAACCGAGCTGGGCTCGGTGTAACTGTGCTGGAACAGTCCCTGTTGCATGTGATGTTAGAGGTGACATTGCTCGCAGGGGCCGCCTGCTTTTGTTCAGCTCCACTTGTTACAGGCCAAATGACCTGGCATAAGACTCTTTTTTGCTGTGAAAATCGTGGGAAATTAACATGTAAGAGATGAGAAATGAAAACTGTTTTAAGAAAGGCCAGCTTTAGTTTGTTTCCTTTTGTAAGCAGAATGTTTTACGGATCAAGAACTGAACTGAAAGAAGGCAAAAGGCTGCTAGTTTTTCCCTTGTTAAAATCATTGTTGCCAGTTAAAACTGCAGCACTGTCCTTGATGTGCTGTGGATGGTGCTGGAATGATAATCCTTTAAAAAATTTTTTTTAAATTAGGAGAATAACTTGTTTCACTTTGAGATGGTGCATAAAATTGCCTTCACTAGCTTTTTAAAAACTGGATACAAATTCTAGTTTCTTTAAAAAATGTTCTGTAACTTTAGCAGCCATAGTAACCTCTGGCTATTATTTCCCTTGTAAATCAATTTTGCATTTTCATAGTGCTGCTGTTTCAAAAACTGACTCGGTCATTGTTTTGGTATTGACTTAGAAGAATGCAATCTATATTATTTAATAGCATTGCTTCCCATTACATCACAGGCTTTTCTTCAAGCTATGTTTTGAAATGCCTGTTGCCATATGAGAGATGGTGGTAAATGGTGGTGTGGCTTCTGGTAGGATTCTTGGGGGGTAGTTGTCTTTTGTGTAGTGTTTTTTTGGAGATGAAGATGAATAAAAGCTACTTGACCCTTAGGGAGCAAGCAGTAACTTATTCATTGTGTGTTAATATTAGCTCTGTTTGCCCACAGAGTCTACTCTGCTTCTATACTAACTCTGAGTCATTTGACGTGGGGGAAAACACTTTTGTTTCTTTTCTGTAATCAAGATAACACATGTCATTGTACATCATCACAAATGGGATTTTGAGGGATTTCATTTAAAGATATCCTAGCAAGTACATGACTTTATTTTGCAGATAATTTGTTATCCAGATTATTACTTAAGGGAAACAAATTTTAATTAATTCGTTAGATAAGAAAGTATGTTCAGTTATGGCATGCTTTTAATTTGGGCTGGTGGCAGAGGGATGGCAATTCAAAACTGTAGAGTTAAATGGAAAACACCAACTACCAAAAAGTTGAGATTTTCTACAGTCATTGAAAAGTTGGATAGTGGAAGAAGACTTGAGAGCATCAGACCTCAGTGGGAGGGTGACAGCTCCTGGTGTTTTATTCCCCCTGGATCTTTATAGTCGGGTGAATGTGATGTAGGTATCTATTTATTTAAGACTCTGGGAGCATATTAAACATAGTTTCCGTCTTATGGTAGTAATGTCAATTCTGCTTGACAAGGATGCAGTCAGCTGTTACAAAGTGCTAATTAGGGAAATATTCTAATAGGCTCATTCATTGTTCTTGTCTTTTAAACTGTTGTCGTCTTGGCTAGGAAGAAACTCCTTTCTTGCCTTGTATTGTCTAACGTGTTACAATCTAAGTGACATCAAAGCAGGAGGCAGTTTTCATGTGAGTCAGCAGGCTGAGGTGAAGATCCGTAAATCACAGGCTGGTGTGAGAGCTCGGGCTTGCTTTGTAGCATTTCACGTTGTGTTTTCTTGACCCTCAGCAGCTAACAGCTGGTAAATCCCTTTTCCCTTGTGCAGCTGGAGTCTCCAGCTGAGGTACGTGGCAGTGCTGAAGAGCACGGAGTTGACAGCAGTTTACTGCCGTTCTGTTGTTGCTGCGCTGCCCTGAACAAGTACCTGGCGTTAGTGGCAGCACTTCAGCCAAGAGCTCAACTCTGCTGCGTTGGCCAAACTAAGAGGATTCATTGAATTGCTTTGAAAATCTCTACTTGTTGTCTTCATCTATACCTGAAATAACTGATCTCAAGCTTTTTTTATTTTTTTTAATAATGCATATATTTAAGTATAAATGATATGGGAGTTTCATTATTTTGATTTTATTTGACTGTTTTTTCTTGTAGAAAACAAATATCAAATATATATCACTCTGCATATTATCCATCACTGTTACACTAAACACAACATAGTTTAGAGGCCAGGTGGACCTGCATATTCTGTTTTCAATTGCACAGTAAATGTCAGTCCTGGAAGGAGGGTGCTTACCACCCAACCTGTATGTGTCCTTCTGAAGGTAAATAGAGTGCAAAATAGGAAAGCTTATTTGGTGGGTAAAGCTTGCTTAACTGTTTAATACAGTCAAAACAAGGAAGGAGAAATATAATCTGAAATATATATTATATCCCCCCCCTACAAATATAGACTGGCTTCTTTTTTTTCTTTTTTTTTTGACAGCTCTAGAAGTCTTGGCAAAATGCTGTGGGAGCAATTGGGTACTGAAGTTGTCTGCGTGATTCAAATAAATAGTTTCTAGAGCAATGTAAATTATAAATTGGCTGGGTTCAGAGAGATTGCTGATATTAATGTAAGTCATTTCATATAATCCAGTATCCCAGTATTTCCTTAACAACCCACATGACGTTTTAGTCTTTATGGATGTATACACAAAAAACCTCTATATTTATAAAGAGCATCACTAAGGCCACAAAGTCAAGTATTTGAAAGCTGGGTAGTGCTTTCCAAAGAAAATATCCTCGATTTAAAAATTAAATTACGGCATTGGAAAGTACACTTAGGAGCCCTGATGTCAGAGAGAAGTGTTTTGGCTCAGATGCTTCAGATCTAGCAGACACTTAGCAGAGGGAACCTTTAGCCTTACATATGAAAAATTGGGTGAAATTGAAAATAGGATTTTGGGACGGAAACACTGGACAATACTAGGCAGTGCATCCAGCTCTGTCTAGAATTGAATACAATGACTCGAAAGTACTGACCTCACAAGTACCTTTGTGTTTTCCTGTCTCAGATACACAACCATTTTTAGGAGTGTTAATGAATTGTATACCAATTTCTCCAGGCTCCTGGTCAATGCTAAAACAGGAGTAAAACACAATTTAAGCAAGCTACCTTTCAATATTATTTAAATTATTGCTATACACCAGGCAACATACCATATTTGCTGTGGATCCTAAACCACCAAAACCTAACCTGAAATTTTGTTCTTGCAACATACAAACTGTATTTGGAGATGGACTCTTTGGAGGGTCAGATCAAGTGTTTTCATATGATAGTTTTCCACTGTATTGACCACAATTTTTGTGAAAGTGCTGAGATCTAGGGTATAAGAACCTGTGTATAAAAATAAGTGGCATTCCTATGCTACATCAGCCTATGCAACATTAGCCCTCCTGATATAGCATTACTACAATAATAAATTAATACTTAGTTCAATAGGTATTTCTGTTATTGTGTTTAAATTGTGATGGTGCCCACAACAAGCCCATCATCCAGTTTCAGATCTTGATTGCAGATGAAGCTTTGCACTAAATACCTGGTTAAGGGATAATTGTAGTGTTCACAGTTAATCTGGACAGTTTCTGGCCTTCAATTGCAGCTGTCTTTAAATGCCTAAATATGTCTAAAAATATAGGCAAAGCAAAACTCTTTTGGTAACCTAAATGTTTTAGGACCCAGCTATCTGGGCAGAAAGCAAAGATGTTCATGGTCTTTAATTCACTTACTAAATAGAACCTGTTCCCCCTTAGGGCAAACTGTGTATTTTCAGGCTGAAGTCTGTGTAACTTTCTTATTCCTGAAGTTACTGAGGTTGTAAATGAATTTGTGGGTATGTGTTAATTTTTTTGGTCTTTGTTTTTTTTTCCCCATTCCCTCAATGGGCATAATACTGAATACAAATGGGATTTCTTACTGATGTGCTGTCTGGAATGGGTTGGCTATGCAGAGCTTTGTCTTGACACATAGCTGACTTGGCATTCAAAGGACACGTGCATGTTCTGTGTTAAATGGCTTAAGGACTGGAGTGACACAGTTGGAGAGCTTGGCAGATACCTCTGTGTGTGCATGATTTGGAACAAAAAACTCCATCTTCTAAGACAAACTGTCCAAAGTAGATCTCTCACTCAAATTTTCATAAATATTTTTATAGAGAAGATTTAATCCTGAGCATTTGAAGAAGAAAAAAAGGACTTTTGATGCATGTTTTAATAATGGCTAGTACAATGTTTCGTAAAGCCAAGTATGTCTGTAACCGGCAAAGCCCTCTTTAGGCGTTTGTTTTGTTCCTTATCAACCTGATCAAAATCATGGGTCTGATATGGAGCAGAAAAAAAAATGCAGAAGATCTTGTAAATACATTGAAATTTATAGTGTTTCAAAATAAATAAATAAACCCAACACAAAAGCAGAAACCATACCAAGTGGTCTGGCAGTCAGGATCCCTCCCTCCTTTTTTTACTCTGTTTCAGGCTTTGTTTAAATACTTTTCAGCATGCAGAGAGATTGAATACATCTGTGCAGTGCTAGCATGAGAGAGTCTGTGCTCAAAAACAGGTTAGTTAAAAAAAAAAAGAAGAAAATCTTGAAATGAATCCAGGTAGCTTCCTGGTTAAAACATATCAAATAACATAAAGCATGTGAACTCAAGAAAACTCAGTTTAACTGTATAAAACAATTTAAGCTGTAAAGCATCAGGAGGTTTTTTAATAGGTGCCTGGATAATTTGCCCTTAGGTGGCAGAGGGGCAGATTGGGTTGGTTCCCTTTTTACATCAGATGTTTTCCTGTGAGCCAAGAACTCGGGGAAAAATTGAAATACTGCTTCCTCTTTAAAGGGTTGTTGCATATACATTATGCTCTGTGTGCATGTTTGCTTAAACTTAGATGTTTTTAAAGAGCAGTGCCCCTAGTTTTAACATGTCCTAAGACAGCTCCTGGTTAAGGGCTGGATTTCAAAGACTGCTTAGTTCTTCCCAAGCACCACACTATTCAAAATGGAAGTTTTTGCTGTCTGGTCAGCAGAAAGTGTTCTTTTTTCTTGCCATTCCTAACATGAGTGGTTTTTTGCATGTTGGTGCTTCTAATCAAATCAAGTGGCACTTAATGTATTACCTGTTGAAGTCCTACATCCTTGAAAGTATCTTAAGTCTGAAAGTCTCCAGTTACCTGAATCAAGGCATTGTCTCTCCAACGATGGACCCAAAGTGGTCAATGGAGACTGTTAAATGTGGTGGGATTTCTTCTGTCCAGCAAGGGTGGTCAACATTTCAGTCCAGTGCTTTGGGAAATCTTTGCTTAGATGTGAAGGTTTCCATCCGGGGAGAGATTTGGCAAACACATAGAACAGACCTTGGAGTGAAAGGTAGGGACAGCTCTGAATGGAGACAGGAGGTGGGAGTGCTCTGCTCTGCAGGCAGGGCCAGCAGGAGCCCAGGCTCATCCAGTGGCTCCAATGCCAGCAGCTCCACCTTCCTGGTCTTTTCCTAGAGCTGGAGGAATAGACAGCCTAGCCCATATGTACCAGCAGAGCAATGTGTATATGTATGGGCAGCCCTTTCCAAGAACCTTGAGTGCTATATGGTGCTTGTCACCAAGTTTGAGTCTGCAAACTGTTTCACAGGAACCCACGAGACAAACTATAGTAGTCTTATTGTCCCAGTACTTGTCTTAGGAGAGTCTGTCTCTCCACTGGAAAACTTACCAGTTTCCTTATTGAAAAGGGTTGAAATTCTCCCCTTTAGGGGAAAAATGTGAAAAAATTTTAATAAACCAAACCCAGATGTATCGCTTCCTTTCCTATTAATAATGGCTAGTATATTGAATAAAACTAATGTATGTGCAAAAAGAATTGGCTAATGGTGAGAGCAAGAATAAAAATGTATTTATATCCTGGGTTAGCCTTTAACAAGAAAAAATAGCTTGAGGTATACCATGTACCACTAGTGTCTGGCTACTATCAAACATGTTGCAAATATATAGTAACAGGTATTGTGTGCAGTAAATTTATCTTTGTAGTGGAAAACTGATGTTGTTGCTATTCCCAGGGGCTAAGTTGAATTACATTATTACCGAGGCTGAGCTAACAGAGCTTTGCTTGTAGTATACATACAGACAAGGCGGTTCTTCACAGAGAGGTGACCTCTGCTGTATTTTGGTTTCAGATTTCACAGGGACTCATTTCAAAGTTTTTAGCTTCAGTCCACACCCTGCTGGTAGCTAGCTATAAAACTCTCTTTGAAGTAAGTTAAAAAAAAAAGTCTGTCCTTTATTACATTAATAAAGTTAGATAAAGGAGTTCATTTGTTTACTCCTTTTGTGATATACACTGCTGCCACTGTTCCTTGTCAATATAAGTGATAGCTGAAAGATGGAACTAAAGCTACAAAATTACTGGTTGCAATGTGCAATTGGATAGTGTAAGTAATTATCTTTTTTATGGCTCTTCTGTTTATTAGTTAACTTGGAGAATGTGCACTAGCATATATTTGTTCTGGGGAAGCTATTATGGTTGACATGGCATAATGTAGTGTACTCCCTCCAAGGTTATTCCAACCTCTCTCTAAACTTTTTTTTGTGTTTCTCTCTCTCTCTCCAAAACCAATTTAAAGAACCAAATTAAAGCCCTGTAATCCTATTTAAGAACCCTGTCAAATAAGAAGTCTGAATGTCACTGTTCCAGTAAATATAATCACCTCTTTAATACAGTAGCTCCTCTCTAGGACTGACTTCCATCCGATTGAAATATTTGGGTTGTACATTACAACCGAGCTAAAGGGGATATCCTCCTTTTCCCTCCTGGCCCTATGGTCCTGCCTCATCCTCTCTTGTGTAAGCCCTGCTGCTTGCTGAACTTGTGCAATTCACGGTGAATTGCAGCAGAAAAGCTCCTCTCCCCCCCTTGACTGCATTAACTCAAGAGAGGGTTGAGTGAGCACTAGGGTGTGCACGAGGTGGCAAAGGCAGTGGTGAGAAAAAGGGAAAAGGGGGAATAAGGAGATGGGGCACTGTCAGTGCTGGGCTCCAGGTAGACTCCAGCCCCTTAATCCTTGAGTGGTGACTGCTCTGCAGCTGGGCACTGCCTGCAGTACTGGGGGCAGTGAAAACTGGATGTGGAAGGTGTTGGTAAGCTGAGTCTTCTGCAAGGGGACTGATTGGTAGGAGAGTAAGAATGACCAAAAATTAATATTTCTCTAGGTTTTGAAGTACAGTGTAGAAGCCCCCAGATTGTGAGTTTCCCCCTTTGCCCTCCCAATGCTCTCAGAATCTGGGGGGGAACAGTGATGCTTAAAGGGAGATTCTGGGATAAATGCAATGTTTTGGAAAAACGACATAGATTCCAAAAATATTTTAATTAAAATAATCTCACCATGCTAGGCTGAGTGGCTCCCATATCCCAGCTCTGGGTGCCTGCCAGTGGGTGACAATATCCTGTGTTGTGTGCTGGTCTTGGGTGCTTGGGGCTGCTTTCCACAGCAGCCTTCCCTTGCCTCCAGAGCCTGCAGTATCTGTGCATAGCTCAAAATGCACAACTAAATTGTCTGTTGTAAAGTTCAAAGGTTTTGCTCCTGAGCAGTGTATACCATTGCTGCTCTCACTTCTGATGTATTTCATAAGTTATGTGTAAGAAATGGAGCCTAAATACTGCCGTAGGAGAACTTTATTACATCAGGTAGGTTGCACTGTCTGTATGTATAGAACAAATTCTTTCTTTGGTGAGAGGGAAGGGTGGGGTTGCTCTTGGTTCTAGTAATGAACTTATGCATATGTTTACAAGACAACTTTATATATCAAGGATTCAAAATTACATTGAAGAAAATGTATACAAATAAGTTGCTTAGCATATCTCAGTGAGCCGCCCAAAATGCGTAATTCTAGCTTGCAGTCTCTTAGGTGCCTTCGACAATGACATTGCCTCTCTTCTTCCATCCAGGTTCTCATGAGTTAAATGATTTGTAGGAAAACCTAGTGTTGCTAGAAACAAACTTGGCAGAAGAATTGTTTTAGAAGTGTAATGCTGAGTTTCTAACAGCAGAAAGCTGTTTGCTGTTGGAGTTGACTGAAATTGTTCCAGTGCATCTCTGTGCAGGTGGTGAGTGATACAAGCTCACAGTGTGAATAGCTGTCCTGCAGATAGCACTTTATTGTCTTCAGTGCCAGGTCCTCCCAGCTTTCTCCTGCACCTCTCTTCTCCTTTTTTCTCTTCTCCCAGCTGCAGTGAAGGATTGTCTTCAAAAGTTTGCATTTTCTCTGTTTCATGTGATACGCAGGCTTCAGTGTAGAGACTTAAGGAGTCTTATCAAAGTAATACTGGCTCAGTCAGAGTAAAGATGCTTTAGTTAAATAGACTGTGGCTGTGTTTAAAAATAACAGCTCTGGCTGTGTCAGCGTGTTGGACGACCTGATACTGACTTCAACACAAAGAGCTTCTGAAAATTACTTTGCCTGTTGCAGTATTGCTCCAGTGTGAACGTGGTTTCTGTTGGTAGCATTTCACTGCTAGATAAACCAAAACAGAGCCCCAAAATCAAAAATTTATCAAAAATTTGATAAAATTCAGAGATTTGAATTTTAAAAGTGAGTAGCCAGATGGCTTCAGTGAGAGCTTGTTGTAGTGAGCACCTTTTGAATGCACAAACAGGAGTAGCAGCACTTCTGCTCTTGCTCACATTGTCAACAGAGCGGTGCCTGGGTTTGGGTGCAACCACTCTCGTTTGAGCTCAGTTAGTTTCGGATTCTCAGCTGTTTGATGTTTGTAAGAAAAAGGTGGTGTGGGTATCTTGCGGCCTGAGATCTGTGTGTGATTGCTGTGCTTGCACACATGTAGCCTGTTGCTTTCTTGTTAACAGCAAAATGTGTGGAGGGGCGTTCTAGTAATTCCAGTGCAATTGTCTCATCTTGCCTCAGCCCTGGTGTGTCTCTGACTTCTGCTGCCTTTCTGAAGACTCATTTAAAGCATCAATATTCTTTAAAAGTCTGGTTAATGAGATACCAACAGTATACAAAAGTATATATCAAAAGTATTTGAAAATACTTTGTGTATCTGATGTTTATTCTGTTTTTTACAGTTCTCGTGTGTGGGTTTTCTGTCCTTTTTTTGTTTCTTGGCAAGGAAGACAGTATTACATTCTTGTACCAAGAGGAAGAGTATTAAGCCTACTCATAAAAAGAAGATTTATTATCAAATGTAGTTTTTCATTTTGTCCATTGGAAATTTATTTTTTTTTCTGACTCTAACCATACCCAGATTACTGGCTTCATTCATACAGTGGTTGTATCAAGTTTGGATGCTCTCTTTGTTAAATTACGGCTCCTGAGGGTTTTCTGTTACAGAGGTTTCTTCAGTCAGGGGAAATGAGGGTATAATAAAGAGGATCCAAGGACTGGACACAATGATTCTATATAACTGAAACAAACAATGCCAGATTTGGCTGATGTTGTATTTTCCATCAAACTTTTTTACTGGCATTCATTCATTTTACATTAAGCAGAGTTTAAAATTGAGGCTGTTTGAGTGCCTGAAGGAACTGAGGGACCAATAGCAGATGATTTGGGTAATACTTCTAATCACTATATCCTATCTTCATGCATTTATTTTGAATTTTGGCTTACTCGGGAAGTTGCCTTGATTCAAATGCCATCAGAGCAGTAAATCCAAGAGGAGACATCCAGATTCATGAAAGGACTATCACTAAAGCCAGTGTAACAGAGCTGGCTGTGCCTGAGGTTTCTGAAACACTGATTCCAAGCATTGAGCTATTTTCTGGCAGAGTGAGTACCTGACCTTCATTTCTGTTGCCTCTCACTTGCTGCAATTCTCTTAGCTGTTATTGGTGTATTTTGCATTTTACTACAGTTATAAAATGTTATTAACTGTAAAGTGCTAAAATAGGGATAAAATAATCAGAATGCACTTTAGGATGCAAGCAAATTTGCTGTGAGATTCTGTAAATAAATGACTGTGCCTCTCAGCCAGAAATACAGTGTGAAGCAAGAATGCAGGGTATGTCGGTAGCTTTCTCTCTTTCTCATGTTGAGCACTGCCAGAAGGGGAATGATGCTGAATCTGTTTTTCACTGCCTCTGCTATGCCAGAACATTGCTCTTTCAGGGTAGAGGGTGTGCACTACTGTAGTTTTCTGCAGATATTTCTCAAGGAGAGAGGAGGAGGAAAAAATATAGTATTAGTTTTGACATTTACAAACTCAGAGATTCTACAGTAAAGCTGAAGTCAAAACTATAACTGTTGTTTAAATGTTCTTTTAATTATTTTGTAATGTTTTGGGGTATTTTTCCCCACTTTTATTCTCAATAACTTCTGTATCTTTGCACATGGTTGAAATGGGGTGCAATGGTTGAATCATACCCAGTACACAGAACTCTTTCCTCTTCCCCTCTATTTCTACATGTACTCTTCAATATACCTTATCCGAGTCTTTATTCTCAGAAGTCTAGGAGAAGCTTTCCTAATGCTTCTTCTCTTATTAAGGTTCAATGGCATGACTTCTGTTTCTGCATCTTTTCTAGCTTTAGTGGCTTAGAAGGCACTCTGGTAAAAATGAAAGCCCTTACGGTGGCCTATCATGTAGCACTTTGGAAGATGAAAACTGGATTCCTCATGAAGCAAAAAGCTGTATGTGATTTGAGATTAGCACTTGCAGTGTGTCAGCCCTGTGCATTATGGTCAAATATCCTGGACACAGGGATTTTAGTCTTTTTATGCCATGTGTGGTACAGGAGGATTCTGCTTTTTGAAAGAAAGCAAGCAAGCTGACAAAAGGAGTAAAACTACATCTTGCCCCAAGGATAAAATTTTGGAAATATTTTTCTGGATTCCAGCAATGGACATTACATAAGAAAGAAAAAATTTTGCCTTGAAGTGCCTAAGTTATTGAAGCATTTGTAAAAATAGGATTTGTCTGTCCAGAAATTTATTGCAGTGTCCACTTCTGGCCAGAGGCGACTCGAGTACCTATGCTTTGTAAAATCCTACTTATCTACAGGAGCCTGTGGATTTTGAGGGTTGCAAGGTTGTGTAACTGGGTGTGCAAAACATAAAAGGTTGCAGCTTATATCTTCACATTATTTATTTGTGTTACAGTTGTGTGAAATGAAGTTTCCCGAGAGGTCTGAGTGACAGTATTTACTGTAAGAGGATCTGATCTTACAGTTTTTTCTTGTGGTAAACTGAACTAGTACAAACAACCAAAAATGTGCAGTTGTGCAGCTTTCTAATTAGAGTGCTCTCTTTGGTGTATTTGATAGATCAGCATCAAGGGGTGGTGGTTATAAAAGCAGAAAGTAGAGCTGTCCTGGTCGTGAGATACAGTGATTTCCTTGTAGCACCTTATGGGTAGGAGTTTCCACAGGACTCGGACCCACAGCTACTGCGACTTTCTCTGGAGCCTCAGCTCTTTCTTTGGCTCAGCCCTTAAGGGAGCAGAAAGGCAGGAGGTATTCACAGCACTGTTTGTGGCCAGCTGAGGCTTTCCCCTTAATCACATTCCTGCTTTGACTTGATTTTTGGAGAACTCCCTAAGGATGCCGGAAGCCTTAAAACAAGGCAAGCTCAAGTCAGGCTTGGCTGGCTAATTAAGGTGCCCCAGCAGAGCAGTGAATAGCACACTTAGGTTATTGTCTGTATGCCTGCATACAGACTTGGTACGAGGGCCCTGGATCTGTGAGTCCTCTCAGCTCTGTGCAGATAACACTCTCTGTTAATTCTCAGCTCATTATTCAGATTGCTGTTATATTTAAATATTCTGTCTGCATTTTGGCTTAATCTCTCGATTGAGAAGACTTGGGCTGTGAGATTTTTTTTTTTTCAAACTTTTTAGCACAAGCTGTGTAAATGCTGCAGTATGTCATATTTCTCCTTTTAATATCATATTTTATCCCATACTAATGTGACAGCTGCTCGTGTTCACCCATTTTGGCAACAGTTAAACCCTTCATGTGAAGTAGCTGGCAACTAGTAAATGGATGAAGGTTTTGCTATTGATTTATTATTGTGTCTAGAAATCACCTGTGTGGTTTTGGGTTCTCAAGCAATTCCATTTATTTGTCTTCCCTCTGAAGAAAATAAACACACATGCATCCTCATTTGTTTCTCCTACCCCCATTCACAGGTAGTTTTCTCAGATTGGGGGTTTTTTATGTTTCAAGAAAATGCTTTGCTAGCAAGTCTTCTGTTATAAATAGTACGTAACTGCACCTGCACATCAGGGCTCTCTTTTTAAGTAAGGCTGTAGCAGTAGAAGTTCAGAAGTATTTTTTAGATACCCCTGTGGATACATAAATGCTGCACGTGGGCAGAGCCACTCACCTGCATCACACCCACAAACCAAAGCAGCTGGAAACACTTGGGTGAGAGCACAGCTGAGCTTCAGAGCCTGGACACTTCAGCAGCCTCTCTCACTGAAAGAACCTTTTCCTCGTGGAGCAGAAGCAAGTGCTTTGCTCACCTCTGGGCTCAGAGTGCTTGTTTATCCATCCTCGCCAGAGCTTCCTCTCTGAACAAGCCGTTAGGTCTAACCGCACTTTAAATCAGTCTGATTCCCCCACTAAAGACGGTGTTTATACAACTATGCATATATATTTAATCCCGTTGAAAATGATTCTCAAAACAGATGTTCAAAGCTCTTGTTAAAGGTCGCTTGGGACATTTAAAATAGTTGTGTAAAATTCCAGTTGTCCCATCTTCCTGCCTCCAGAAGCAAGTAGCTATGTACCTGTTGATTAGAAATTGGCTGGTTGTGAGAGGATTATAACATTGCAGCTCCATTCACGTTATCTGACACAGAATTTCTTAGGTGAAAGTAGGAGTTTTCCCTGTTTTGATTTTTATTTTTTGACTTTTTTGTCCTTTCATATGACCTTTTTAATACCTTGCATGGAAAAGATAATCTAGATTAATCAAATATCCGACCTTTACCGATAAACGTAGGTGTTTCTAAGTGGCAGTGTCCTCTGAAAGAGCTACTTAGTTTTATTTTTTAAAGATCTAATCAAAAGATAGTTTGGAGAAAGGAGTTGTTTTCTTTTCAACTGTTGCTTCTCAGTGATGTCACTGGTGGTTGACTAACCCAACTTTTCAAGTACTTTTGTTCCGTCAATAAATACATTGCTAAGGCAATACTCTCAGTAACCATTGAACATTTGGGTGGTTTACTGGTTTAAATTTATATGATCATGAATGTGGAGTGAGAGTAATGATTATATAGAGAGACAATTTTTCTTAAGCATTGGATTCTCTATTCATATGAATATGAACTTGTCTGATCTGTTTCAGGAGTGTGTTTGTTAAGAGCACTGTTCTTAATTAATTCGATACTTGGATATCAAATATGGTGAAAATCTCTTGGATTCAGATGTGGAATGATGCAGTCAGTCCTTCTGTACTGTTTCTCTACTGTTTTGAAAAGAGTTTGGGCTTTATTCTAATTTTCTTGAGGATCCAGATAGAATTTTATAAATCAACAAGCATGAAAGAATGGAGTTCTTATTCAGACTTTACTGATTTTGAATTTAAAACTTACCTGTTGTTTCCATTCTTTTTGTTGATTGCTCAGGGTTTTATCAGAATTAAAAAACCTTTTAGGTTAGGATCCTAAGCAATCCTATAGTACACCAATTAAATCTTTATTTTATATTTTAATTGCTGTACTGAGAGCTCTCTGAATTTGTAAGAGATTTCAAGGATGATATTATTCATCAAAAACTTTGGTATGTTTCCGTTGACTTTTAATTTTTTTTTATTTAAAACACTGCAAGTAATTGCTTAGAGTGTCTAAAGTTTATGCAGTTCTACAAGCAGAGTTGTAGTAACTATTTCTGTACTTTGAAAATCTGGTGCAGTCTGAGCTAAGTATTGTTTGTAGCAAAGAAGCTCAGTCTGGACTTAGTTGTAACCTGCATCCTTGCCTTCTCACAGCTGGTATAGCAGTGAGCTGGTACAAAGCAGAGTTTCCTAAGTAGCATGCTCAGGTTTTTTTGATAAAGGTGTGCTTGAATTATTTTTGTGATGGATTTTTGAAAGGAGAGGGCAGGCAACTTTTTCAGTTATAGGAAACTTTTTTTTTGTGAGTTAGGAGACTTAGTGAAAACATAGAAAATGGGTGAAATTCGCATAGAGAGAATTTTTCCTTAAACACTGGGTTCAGGATGTAGGCCACATCTGTAATCATGTTTTTAGAAATGAGTCCATATTAAATGGATTCTCTGCCAACAACATCTGGTTACACTTTATGTACGTGTTTTCTTTCAGAGAGAAAGCAAACCATATGACATAACCCCAGTCAGATAAAATGATTGTTTATAATACTTTGTTTATTTATATAGCACCACAAGATGAAATACATCTTCATCTGAAAAACCTTGCAGCAGATTACCAAGGTGAGCAGATGACATCTGCATTTCCAGATGGCTGGTCTGGGGCACTGTGTTGTGTGGTTTATAAGCCCTACTTAAAGGCATATAAAATTAGTAGCTGAATTTACTGATTGAATGGGGGCTAATGATTCCAGGTGTCTTCATGGGGAGTGTCCCACATCGTGTAGTGGCTGGAATTGCTCCTGATGCATTGCATGGGGTCAGAAAGAACAGTGCTGTACAGTGACAAACCTTCACAGACACAATGCCTTTTAGGACTGGTCGTAACCCCCTGGTACTGGTCCCTGCTATGAGTAGAATTTGAGAGCAGTGATTTCCTTTTGTTAAAATAGACATCTCTGCAGTTGCTATGCTGAACATGAATTGTTCGGACTAACTTCAGCACTGTGAAGTTAGTGCTCTTAAAAGTGTCTTCTTTGCTAACCGAACAAGCTGTCTGTGGGGCTTGTAGTGCTCCAGCCTGGTCTCACCTCTTGGGTTCCACTTGGGAACAAGCCAAAAGATAAGAGCTGCAAATACCTTGCAGACATGAGAGGTGTGATATCCTGTATTGCCCTGGGAGCAGGGGGAGCTAGCAGTGGGCTTTCAGCTGTTGTAATCCTAAACAAGAGATCTCCTCAGCACATGCCTGCCTAAGCAGTGAAGGTTGTCAGCCGTGTCTTTGTCACATGGAAGTTGAGCCACCTGTAGCTGTGGAAAAAGCTGTGGATGAAGCTGTGTTTAACTGAGCAAGTATGGTACTGTACTCCTGGATTAGAGATATTTGGAAGAAGCAGTTTCCATGTAGGCCAGCAGTTATTTCAGAAACAGCTTCATGTATCAAAAGCTTGACGGGAGCTTTTCTACCCTGCCCGACCTTGTTGTGTCAGTGAGGGGCATACTGGGGAGGCAGGCAAGTGTCATCTGCTGCAGGGTTTATTTCTTCCCTGAACAGGCTCCTATCAAATGTGCACAAGGAAAGAGCATTTTGACAATTTTTACCCAGATAAAGTATCTTATTACCCAGATAAAGACACTTGTGTGGTTGATGATCTCGACTGAGATGCAGGGTGTCTTTCGTTTTGGATTCTTTACTGATTATTCATATACTAAAGTTGCTTAGAATATTCAGTACTCAACAAGTAATAATTTATTTGACTCTGCATTGCAACTGATTAACTTTCCTGTTAACAGCTTAACTTCTTTCTTTGAGTCAGTCAGAAAAAATGACGGTGGTTTAGAATAGATTTTTCTTGCATTACCCAAACAAACCAGAAATTTAAATATTGTAGCTATTAGACCTTTTAAAATTAGGCACCCTAATTAACAGAGCTAAACATGACTTAATTACTTAATGTAATTAACAGAATATCTATGACCTTTTTAGTTGCTAAGCTAAAAGGTTTTTACTCGAGTACAAGCTTTTGCTGTGCATGATGACCCTTTAAAGGCTTTTGGGACTCTATCCAGCTGGCAGCTTGGCATTGCTGAGCAGATGTGGCTTGTCTCTGGAGAGCTGATCTCTACTGCTTAGCTTTATTAATTCCTGACATTCATATTGATCTGTGGGTCCAAACAAATGTAAAGAGTCTCAGGTGGAAGTGGCATAATGTGTAACTTCCTGTTGGCCTTTTCCTGCTATTTTCAGGATATATTTTGGTATTATTAGTCTTAACAGTTCTTATTTGTTGCTTGTACATGTGCATGTTTTACTGTTTCTTGGCTTCATGTTCTGTTCTTGGTGATTCATAGAGCATCAAAATGCACAGAAATCATGTTCTCAGCACTTTGGAAGACCTCTCCAAATAATTCTGCACACTGGTTGTTCACAGGAAGCAAGTGGGCGTGCTGGAAGAGTATTCAAGTTTCCCGAAAGTGCTCATGATCACTGAGGAACTGCTGTGCAGCTCCCTTCTGAGAAGCATTCTTTGCTTCTTCCAATTATTTAATAATTAAAATATAGAGGTTGGGAGGAAGTACATTTTCCTGTAATAAGGACAGGTGGTGTTGAAAAAGCAATTGAAAATGTGTGCTGATGGACTGAAGTTTGATTTTTCCTGAGATGCAATTTATGTCCATGAAAAGCAAACCATAGTAAGTTTGGCAATAAACTCAAATCACAAGTGACAGATTTTTCTTTTGTGTGGGGAGAACTGTAGTCAGATGTTCTGTTTATGGGAAGTCTTTGAGGGCCACCCATCAATGTATTATTATCACAGTATTAAAATGAAGATTTTTTTTTTTTAAATGTTTATCAAATACAAGGAGAAACACAAGGAGGTTATGAATGAGAAGAGTGTGACCAGATGTTGGCATGTTGGAGACACTGATCACAGGCAGTTGCAGATGAGGCTCTGAAGGTTACAGGGGAGCATGCCAGTGGGCTGTGGATTTCCCCCTTCAGCCACACTCTGTCACAAATAAGCACGGTAATTACTGCAGCAAAGGCTCTGCACTAACACACATTGCTGACCTCATCCCAAGAAACACACAGCACTAGCCAATTTCTGATATAGTCCGGGAAAAACATTTATTTAAATACTTACTGAAAACAGATGTTTGGGAGTTTTGTTGGGGTATATTAAAGTCTTCTAAAAAGAAAATTTAAATCCTGAACTGTAATTATAGTAGCTGATAGTTTATACCTTTCCAATCCTTGGTCTCCGAGGCCATGCTTTGATAATTTCTCCAAGGGAAGCACTTGCTGGTCAGAAAATGGATTCAGATTGAGACCACCCAATAGTAACTGAGTAGAAGTAATGGCAATATGTGTGTTTTCATTTAGTATAAACATTTTTAACTTAATGACTTCCTGTTTCTAAGGATGAGAATAATCTTGCTTAAAAAAGGAGGAGGAGGAATATTAAAACAGGAAACTTGCGTGCCTGACTACCCTTTGCTAGTAAGCCTATAGGCTGATGCAGACTTAGGAGAAAGCTTGTGAGATGTTTTGATAATTGCAACTTGCAATTCCTAAGGTATTTGTAGTAGTTATGGTTGTTTTCATTTGTGCATTTCGCCAATAGAAATGGACCAAGTAACAAGAGTTTGTTGAATGGAAAAGCAAATGAGGAATGAGTGGATGTCCAGAAAGACAGAGAGGGGAGAATACTGACAGCATTTTAAACAGTGTCTTAATAAACGTTACACTGGATAGGATTTCTGTTTAAGTAGGTAACAAGTCCCTGTTTACATTTTGAAACCTGCTCTGGATAAGTAAGGTATTACTATAAAAGAGTAAAAAGAAAAGCTTAGCTAAAACGTCAAGATTAGACTTGAATCATTAAAACATTCAGTAAATTCTAGTTGAAGCTGTCTGTCCTAGTTTTGTTCTCTTTCCTAACTGAATTTGATGTACAAGTTCTCAATGTGACTGCCCTGTGGAAGTAACACATGAAAGTGGCTGTTTTGTTTCTTGAGTCTAGCAGCTTCAGTGGTGGAAATGAGTTACTTGCAGAGATAGGTAAGGATTTGTGTAAATTGGCTGAGGTGCACATACTCAGGAAACCTTACACTTCTTTAGTACTGTTTTATTTTAGACCTGGATATAGATTAGTTCTGCTGGCCTTCAAACGCGTAATTCATGCACTCTTGCATCACCATTTAATGTTTGATCAGCACATGTTCCCTTCCCTTCTTTTAAGTAATTTTTGTTGAAGGTATCAGAGTGTGTGTAATAAATACCTTTAGCTTAAGCTGAGGATCTTGTCAAAAATGTGGCTACTGAGAGGTGACTTTAAAAAGTTGTGCATTTATCTTCCTGTATTGTTACTTTCATAGATTTTCTTCATACCTTAAAACTAATATAACCTCAACATGCAATTTAGTATCTTGTGTTTTATCCGTAAGTGGCAAAAGGTGTTAGAAAGCAAAGCCTGGGTGGGAAGTGAAGAGTGCTGCACCAACCTTTCAGCCACTGTTAGTCATAGTTGCCACTGAAAGTCTTTATTTTTAATTTCCAGCCTCAATTTCTTAAGTTGTGGAGCTGTCTCATTAAAAGCCTAATCTCCCCTTAACAACATTGTCTGGAAAAAAGATTTTGCACTTGCTGAAATTTGTCTTAATAGCATGGGCAGTGGTACAAGGAATTTTTTAGTACCAGGCAAAGAGGACAACAGTGGTTTCCACTGCCTCCCTGGCATGTCTAACCTGGACATTTTCATCTATTCAGTTTTAGCCCTTCCTTTGGTAGGTCACTTGATTTCTACATGGTTTGTTTGCTGTGTTAGGAAGAAGTAGGCTGGGATGAAGAAAATCCTACCTCCTGAACATGCCTGGAGTGCATGCTAGGACTCATTTCCATGGCAGGCATTAGGAGATTAGTTGCTTGCTCTGGGTATGCCTTTCTTCCTCTCTTAAGCTGATAGGTGCTCCTCAGCACAGGAGCTTTTGAGTACAGCCTCACTTTATGGACATCTTGGATACAAAACCACCACGAAATTGCACTATCATTGAATGAAAGTAAAGCACTAAACAAAGTGTTGTTGCTTTCAGTGTTTCTAGCAGGGCAGTAAAAGGTCGCTTCCTTCTGTTTGGAGAAATACAATTCATCTCTCTTGGAATATCTCACAGAGTATGTTTTGTAAGGAAAGGCTTTGAGATTCAACAGGGAAAAAATGCTTTATTATATTTTATATATATATATATATATCCCCCTATTTAATGCAGAAGATAATCTTAAAGAAGTGTGTTCTTGCCAAAGACGAGATAAAAGTTATTTGATGTTTCCACATTGTGTTTACAGCTAAAACCATTGTTCTGATTTGCATTCAGAATGATGCATGTGACAGGCATCTGGATTATTCAATGTGTATAATTAGGCATTTACTTTCTTTTCCTTTCAGAGTATCTGTGCAGGATTTTAAAAATTTGAAGTAAAAATGATCTGTGCGCTTTGATACAGCATTTGCATAATTAATTTGAGAGGTTGATCAGAAGGATTTATTTTGAAGCTTTTGTGCCTAAAATAAGTTCCACTGATTTATAGATAGAGATGAGTATTGATGTGTGTTCTGCAATAATAATACCCCCGCCTGTGGTAATGTATTTGGGATTTCAGGGCTGAGCTGTCACTGCTGGCCTTCATGCAAACAGTTTTAGAAGTATACTCTGAGGTTTTGAGGTGCATTGACGTTTTCCTGCTGAAAAGGAAAGCTATGCAAAAAGAATTGTCACTGCCCAAACCAACACAGCAAACCAAGGAGAGTTCCCTCTCAAGTTGAAATTAGCCTCCCTCAAACACCTGTACTGAAACTGCTTTAGAAACATTTTATTTTCCATTCATGTTCTAGTTTTCTTTGAATGTAGAGGAGACATGGATTTATATTGAAATGTTAAGATAATCATATTGAAATTTAAGATAATTTTAAAAAACCAAACAACAAACCCTGTGTGTACTCAAAGAGAAATTCTGTGGCTGTGTTATGAGAATGATAGATAACAAGAATCATTTTCCCTCTTGCAGACAGGTACACATGTGCAACCTCTGTTGCTAAGCAGTGGGTTATGTGGCTGGTTGGTAGGAGGAATGTTTCATTTCAAAGTTTAGGAAGTGCACTGCGTACCTCTGAAGTTTTAAATTCTCTAAGGAATTCTGATTATTTTGGCCTGGAGGATCTCATCATCTGGAGTTCTCTGGTGTAGCTGCCCTTGGGGCCTGTCTGCATCCTGAGTGCAATCCCTGCACGTTGGGTGCAGCACCAGCTGGGAAGAGTGTCTGGAACAGCCCTATGCCATTGGGCTTGGAAGGATGCTCTCCAAAGTCCAGTGCTCATCGTTGCAGGGAGACCTGCCTGGCATTCATGGTGTGGAAATCTCTCTTGAAAATTAGCACCTTTTACCTGACCCACTCTGAGTTCTTGGACCAGAAGAGTTTTCTGGCTCACTAGTTAAAGATTTGTTTTCCCTCTGAAAGAGGAACCACGAGATGTGGGCAGTCAGATTTTCTAAAAGTCATAGCAGAGGCTCTGCACGCATGAAGGAACAGACTATATTAAGTGCCAGCTGTATTATTTTTAGTGTCTCTTCCTGCACTGCAGTTGAGAGGAGTAGGCTGGCAGTGGCGGTGAGCTCATGTGCATCCTGCTTACACCTCTGTGCTGTTGCTGCTCAGGTGCATGTGCCTCACCGGTGAGGCTGCCAGTTAAATTGCTGGTTCAGGATGCTGAAGATCCAATCCCCCTTAATCGGTTTGGAGGAATTTTGCTTGGTGTGCCTTCTGCAGCTGATGCCGTGTTTGGTACAGAAGCAGCACAAACACAGAAATTTTGTCCCTTGGATTCTGCCCCGTTTCCTTAGAAACTAATTTCATACCATAGCTGCAGACTGAGCATCAAGTCACTTCTTTCTCTCTCTGTTATAAACAAGTAAAATCAAACTGAGGCGGACTAAGTGCAAATATAATAGTCCTCACTTCTTTGCAGATTCTTCCCTTCTTTGCAGCAAATATTCTCCTACTGATAATTTTTCATCTTGGGTGCTCTAGAGAACAGGGCCCATTAGGCTGTGATTGCTATTCCTTTGATTAAGCTGTGAGGAGTTGTCACTGCTGGAAGTAAAACTTATTTTTAGTAGCTTGCATGAAACGTTGAGCTTGTGTCTCAAGAAAGGGAAGTTCAAGGTTGCCTAATTGTTTATTGTCCATGTCTTCATTTCAAAAAGAAAAAAAACTTAAATTTTGGGGAAAATTTGTAGAGCTTGAAATCACATGGCGAATGGGGAGTCCTTTTTAGTAGAGGTATTGCTCAACTAATAACAAATAATTTGGGGTTTGGCAGTGCTTCCCTAAAGCAGAGATAGGTTGCATCTTCAGAACGCTTCAGCTACTTTTAGTGACAAACCATGTTTATTCGTACTGCTGGTCTTTTGTGAGTTTTGGAGATGAGGAGGGAAAAACTGGGAAGGGAGAATGTTGAATCATTCTAGAAACTGGCAACTGTAAAAGGAAGCAAGCAGAATGTGGTAGTGTTTGGGTGAATTATTTTGGTAGTTATTTTTTTCATGTGGGCATATTCATTACATTTTTAATTCATTGTTACCTCTCTACTATGTATTTCTGCTCTAACAAATTTACTGTGGTTGTGGTATGCAGCCTCCCATACATCTGTAATTGAGCTTCTACTCCCTGGTATTCCAGAAGAGCAACTGAAGAGACAAGAAGATACTTGACATGATCATTAAAAGTCATTATGCCTCTGAAGGGTCACTTTGTTGAATTAAATTCAGAGGCTCAGCTTGAAAATAAACAACAGTAGGTAGTTCTCTTTAAGCAAACACCCCTCTAGAAAAGTATTTTTCTTCCTAGTGAGGGTTTTCTAATTTATGTTAGACTATAGTTCTACTATAAAAAATATAAAAATTAAAAAAAAATACTAAAAATTGGCATTTTTCCCTTATTCAGTTATTAAATTAGCTCATTAAACTGAATTAATATTTGAAATTAGTCAGATGTTTGGGTCAAGTATTGCAAAGCATTGGGGCTCTTCTATTCATAGTTGAAGTTAGCTGAATGTCAAGCATTACTCATTGCTTTCATTAATTTTCCCTGTAACAAAGGCACCAATCTGGCTTTCATTTAAACTTGATGCAGATTTCTGGTGCATGTCAAGTGGAGCAGAGTAAATCTGCAAAATAGCTTTTAATGATAAGCTATAGTTGACTACCTTTGATCGAAAGAGATAGTGTGCCCTGAAAAATAGGGTTATAAAATTACTAAAAGGCAGACTTATACTGTAGCTCAGATAAAATAAAAAATAGGTAGGGCTTAAGGACATGTGGTTGAAAGTAAAACCAGTTTGAGGTAGTTTCTTGTGTTCTGTAGTTTGTACTTTTTCTTTAAGTTTCCTCAGTACATTGGATCCGCAGTGTTGGGAGAGCAGTTGCAGCACAGATATTTTGATGAAAATATAATTAAAACACATTGCGTGCTCCTCTGTTCTGGAGGAGCCAAGATGCAGCAGTTGCTGCCAGGAGGAGGGATACCATTAAAATGGATACAAGTTCAAAAGTAAATGTTTGTCTATGTTCCTTCTAAAATTTGTCTCTGATCTTAGTTTGGCAATAGTTCATTTTATTTGCGAAGCTGTCACTTTTACTGTCTAAATAAACACTTTGGTACAATTACTTCTATCCTAATCCATCATACATGAACTGTCATGCTGTTTGTAAGGGCTTTTGTGAAGCGAGGGCGAAGACTGAGGGGGAAAATAGTACTTTCTATTTTTTAAATTATTTTTTTAAAGGCAGCACTAGGAAATGATAAGTGAAGAAGTTGTATGACATCAGTAGAGCTCATGAGGGAGACTGAGTGAGGTCCCCAGCGAGAACAGCAATTTTTTTGAAAAAATAAGAACTTAGAAAACAACTATGGAGACAGGACAGAAAGATAGCAAGGGGATTTTCTTTGTTCATGAGCAAGCTTGACTTTCTTCTTAGTAATGTAAATACAGTCCAGATGGCTGGAAAGTACAAGATGCTCCCAGGGGTTAGGGTGGAGATTGGCTGAATTAAGCTTTGCAGAAGTCAAAAGTGAACAAGTGAGATACAGAGGTTTTTTTTTTTTAAAAAAAAAAAACATAGTTGGTTTCTATTCTTTGTCACGTTTGGGGGCTGGATTGACCATTTCATGAGCATGATTAAATAAAAGAATATAGAGGCAATGTTTCTGTTTATAATGTCATAATAAAGTAAGATGAATACTGAATGAAAATGTATTTTTCTTTCACTAGTGAAGTTGGTCAGTTTGTAAACAAATCATAATCTCAACGTCCAAATACAGCTTGTTCTAATAAATAAGGGGCTTGGTGTTTTGGAGATGAGGAAAAATGTTTCAAGATCTCTATGTACATCAAACATTATTAGCTTTGCAGCAATAATTCGGTGTCATGAATCCAGCTATGGCTTTATCCCTAAGTTAATGCTGGAAGAAAATAATATACATTTGAAGTTTATGTTGTGAAACATCTTCTGATCATCTGTTGTCAGGCAAGGATTCCTCGTGGGTGGTTTTGTCCTGTCTTGATACAGCTGGGCTAATTGCCCCACTAATCACCATTGGGAGCATAGAGAAAATCCTCTTCTGCCCCTTCAAACTTCAGCTGCGGGTCTTCACTTTTATTTGCACTATTCTCTTCCTGTTTGCAGGCACAGTATGAGGCACATTTTGACAGTCACATCAAGAGCTGCAGAGTGCCACTAACCTTGCTGGAAGTGCCTGGAAGTAATGTTGCTGCAGTAGAATGAGAGTAAGACTTCAGCTTCAGAGCTGAAAGACAAAACTGTGTGTGAGTGCAGGTGAAGAGGTGCTGCGGATTTGATGGCTTGCAAATTAAACCAACATAGCATTAAAGGAAAAGGCGAGATTAGAAAGGAATCAGTGGCTGCTCAGGTGGTTGAAGCATCAATTTAGCAAGAATCACTTCTTAGTAAAAACATCCTGAAAGGACATTTTTTAGGGCTGAAGTGACAAAGGCAGCATGAAAAAAAAAAAATTGCCTGAGAAATTAAACTTAGTATTAGAACGTACTAGGTACTCTTTTTACATTATAGGAAGAAATGCATGGCAGGAGTCTTTATGAGTCTTACTTCGCTTTGTATCCTTGGGCAGACCACTACTATCCAGTTATCTCAGTATTATAACTGTGAATGTTTTAAATGTATGTTTTACATCTTAATGAAAATAGAGTCTCAAATGCAATACCTGAGCGAGTTGGGAAGTCGGACTTGTTTCCTTGTGTGGGAGATGGAGCCCAAGGTAGCAAAGCCCAAGTCTTTCTCTCTGAAGTGCCCATTCCTTTCTTGAAGCTTTGATGCTGTGTTGGGTCTCTTGGGCAGAGTAGGAGGTGGATGGTCTGTGTACAGCACCAAGAAGTTACTTCCAGTTGTGCATTTGAGGTGGTTGGCCAACACCATGTGTCTGGGCAGTTCTCATGCCAGGAGTTCACATGGCAGTGGAAGAGGAGGAGTGGGCTGATGGTGCTGGAAACAGAATGCAGAAGTAGAATGAAAGGGCGGGGACTTGCAGTGGGTGGAGGGTAGGATTTCTTACAACCATTAGTAGTCTTGGTGTTTTGGAAGGAGTATGTATTGCTAGGAGTGGGATCCTGCAGACTGCAAGGCAGAGGTGATTGGAGTGGATGATTTCTGGTGAGAAACTGAGAGTGACTTTGAAAATGACCATGATGCGTTAGTAGGTGAGGTTAGAGGGCAGTAATGAGACTTCATTAAAAGCTAATGACTTGAAGTTTACACTGAAAGATGGGTAGAAAATGAGAGATTTTTGTCTCAGGGACAAGAAGAAAGCAAGAAACCTGTGTTAACAAAAGGTGAGAAAGGAGTCATGCCAGACCTTCACATCTAATTTTCTTTTTAAAACGGAATGTAAGATTTTTTTTTTCTTTCAGGTGAGAGTTAAAATCTGAGAAGTATGAATACAACAATATGTGTGGAGTGAGACAAAAAAAAAAAGAGCAAAAGCGGGAAAAAGGTTCAGAGGCATTAAATAGCAGCTGAAAAATGCTAGGTGGCCTTTTATTCACAATTGCCCAAGCCTTGGACATAGCTTGAAAATTATAGTTAAATGGCTTAAATGGATTTGGTGAAGCTTTAACCTATACTTTCTCATTTTTTGTAATGGAGGCTAAAGGACACTGTGTGCCTCCTCTTGACAGGCTTTTTGAAGCTGCAGTTAGCACTTGTATTTTGTCTGGTTTGAGGTACCTATTACTGAAAGAGTTGCAGGCTATTAACACACACCTTCTCTCATGCCAGTCTCAGCAGGGACCTCAGCTCATTTTTAGGGAACACGGGGAGCAGAAGTATATAATGCAGAAACTACTTCCCTGAGGCCAGTCAGAAGGGCTGTTGTAAAACAGCAGTTGGATAAGGCCATTCAGGTGATTTCTGACAGTGCTATTTCCCATTGCTTAGACTGTATTTATGTGAAAATTTAATAATGCAGTACTTAAAATAGCCCACCTGAAACTAATTTTATTTTTGCTGAGAAACAGTCATTAAGATAGATACTAGACAGCAACTCTATTCTTTACAACACTGAATTGTTGAGCATTGGGCCTTTGTTAGTGGTGTTCATCAAATGACAAAGATAAAATGAAATGGCTGGTATTACCATAAACAATAACCCATAAAGTGAGTGTGAATTAACACCTCCATTTTCATAAGTCTTTATTTCAGCCAGAAGTCGTAATTAAAGCTTTTCCATTACTCATCAATAGCTTTAATTTGTAAAATTTTTCTAAAATCAATCTCTGCTTCCTATCAGCCCCAAAGCTTCTACTGATTGTAATGCTAATTCAGCTTAAGTATGAATGTTACATAAATTTTGCCCAGTAGTTTCTTACCATTCTGAACATGCGTCTTGGTGTGGTGGCTGTAGGAAAAATTAAAAGTAAACCATGCATTCTAATGAAAACCAGCAAATAATTTCTTGCATCACTTGGTATTACTATGTTCTAATTATGGTAATCATGGTGTGCTTAACTACTGCCTTGCCTTACAGTCTGCAGAGTACTTCTCTACCATCACCAGGGAAAAGTTTTGGTGCATATTTGTTTCTTAGGGCCTTGACAGCAATAAAAATAAAAGATAGTTTTTGAGTATTATTTAAGTGTTCTAAATCTCAGCACACTTTGGTGTATCAGCTGAAGTGGGTTTTGGTAGCTAGTTAAGATAATAACTGGAAAAATAAGTTCTGCTCTACTATTATGATTAAACAAAGCTGTTTCTTTGTATAGTTTGTGTTTAGAGCTTCAGAATTGTCTAAAAAGGGGGGGAGATTTCGTGTGTTTGTAACTTCAGAAAGGTCGAATTCTCCAGGACCAATGGTGTGCTGTGATGAAAGGTCAGCTTTTGAGAGTTCAGTGGGCTTCTCTTTGAAAGAAAAGATCAAGAGATGCAATAATTTAAATAAAGCCTAGCTTGAAAATTTTAGCTTCTGCTTTAGTAACTCCTGGTAGATGGTTTTGTATGTGAAAATATTATGGGATGTAGTGGCTGTTTTATCATTGATCTCAGAAGATTAAAGTACAGTGTAGACATGTTTCATTTCTGATGGTGACCTCTTTCTCCGCAGAGCCGTTGGAACCAGTTTGTTGTCAAAGCCTTGTGGTCCTGTTTGTCCACACTTGGGACACTAGAGCCATATTCCATTCTCCTTTTAGAAGAGCATGGAGGATTTTTCCATGTTCCCTCTTGAAAGGGGAATTCCAAAATTTGAAATCTTGTAAGAGTGGTTTCTTTGACTACAAGAGTAGTAATCTCCCTGCCATGGGTTGTAAACACTTCCACACCAGCAAAGTCTTTTTATGTCTCTATCTGAAGTTAAGACATTTGTCTGTCTTTTCTACCATCCAAAATTCTTGACTTGTTTGGCAAACTAACTCCATAAAGCTTTGTCTTTCATTGGCTTTGTTTGTTTTGGGTTTTCCTTTTGAACACGATTTGGTCTCTTTGTACCACATTCCAGTTTAGTTCTGCTTTTATGACTTGTTCCTCTTGCTTTCCTTCAGCTAGAATGGAGAGAATTAAGTGCAGTTGTAGCTCTGATTAAAATCTTGCCTTAATTGAGTTGCAAATTCCCAATGACAGATATTGGTCAGGGTGCTGTTGTAGCACCTTTTCCCATTCCTGATGCCTTCCTGTATTCTGACAATACTCTGTTTTTACAGTTGCTTATGTTTGTTTATCCTCTATTTCTCTCTTCACAGCTTGAAGTTCAGCACAAAGTGTAAATTGCTTTCTCCATGATAGTGACTTGTTAATTATCTGTCAGGAAAATTAAGTCCATTTGTAAGTCCTGTCTTGCCTTTCCCTTGAGGTGTCTCTGGTACTTGGTCTCCTCGTGCAAGTTCTAGTAGACTGTGAGTTCTGAGTGCCATTGCTCTACAGATACACGAACATTTCCAGCCTCCTTTTGAGGGGTTCATGGTGTCAGTTGGTAGTGCTCAAATAATCCTAAATGGAGAAGGTGGTAAGGAAATCTATCCATTAGATTTACACAGGATCAAAGAGTACAAAGAGTAGCATTGCTTTTCCTTTCACTCAGTTGAGTACCAGCCCATGTTTTTGTGCCTCACTATCCTCACCTGCCTTGTTACTGATAGGCTGAGTTATGGTTGGGGATAGGGGTCTGTTTCTGGTTGACAGGGATGCTAACAGTAGGGGAAATTCAACAAAGAAGTAGAAAATCGCACTTTTGTTTAGTCAAAGGTGCTAAATAATTAGACAAAAGTTCTCTCTCTAACCCCTAGGAAATATGTTTTTGTTAAGTTTCTCAGGTGCTGATTTATAGTGAAGATGTCTTGTGGCCCTGGTGTGACAGTTCTGCATTCTATTATATCATCTGTTTTGTATGCTGAGTGCTGAGAATGGAAAAGATGGAAACATGGTTAGATTGTCAGTTGTTCCCAATGAAGAAATCTCTGTTTGGTGGAACTGTTTGCATTCCTGTGGTCAGCAGTATAAGGAAATACCATGTTATGAAAAATTCCCAATTGTTTCCTTAAGGGCTCTTAGAGTTGCACAATCTTTTGATGGTTTTGTTTGTTAAAAAAAAAAGAACTTAGTTGCCAGCTCTTCAGTTTGGAACTCAAAATTCTCTTAAATATTTACTAGAGCTTTGCTTTTATACTCAAGATTTGGATTCAAACCAGAAGTGTATTTTCCTAATGCACACTGATCAGCCTTTATAATATGAGTAGCTGAGGAAGATTATAATTTCATTCCAGGGCATGTTTCTTTGGGATATCCCAACAGTTTCTGGACTATCCATCATTGTGATTACTCATAGTTTCTGGATGCAGCTCTAAAATGTTACTTCTCTAGGAGAGGGAGAAGTAGCTCTCAAGTAACCAAGTGGCTTTTTCACTTTAAATCTCAAGAAGATAAATGGTATTTCTGATGCACAAATTCTTTTGTCCTACAGGCTGAAACCCTCAATTAGCATTTAATTTGTACTTGCATTTTCAATATCCTGTTAGGATTTGTGTAATATGTCTGATTTCTGACATATGCAGTTATTCATATGTATTGCAAATTTTTTCAAACCTGTTTGTATTCAATATCTGTCTTACTCCTGTCATCTCTTGAATTAAAATCCATCTCTCTTCCTAATTTATTCATCCAAGAATGTATATTGTTGTTATTTTCCCTGATCTGAGAGCTGACTCTGAGTTTGTTCTTTTTAATATGTGACTGTTACTCCTTTCCAGGTTTTCTTTTTCCCATTTTTGATATGATCTGCATCCTTTGTTACTGATTATATAATTTTATTTTGGGCATAGAGGCATGTAACTGATGAACAAGAGCTGAGAATGTGGCCTAAACAATACAAGGTGCAGTGAAGATGTTGCCTGACCAGTGCCTATGTCAAAGTTTCTTGCTCATACTCCAGGGGTGGGTAGAATGAGATGAAAGACCCCGATGGATTAAGCGGAGGGAATTAAGTCTTGGCAGAGTAGTTTCATAACTGTCAAGTATTTTTTGTTGTTGTTTTAATAAGGAGAATTTTGAAGTGGGGAGGGATGAAGAGCTTGTGAAAGTGCATTGAGTGGTAATAGGGAGAAGGGATGTGGAGAAGAAGAAAGGGATTGTAACAAAGAGGTTGTGACAAAGGACGGGAAAAAAATTTCCTCAAAAGCATTTGATGTTTGGAGTGTCACAGTTTCTGGCTTTCACCCAGACTGCCTCCTTCTACTGAGAGCTGTAGGATCTCCAGCCTCTGCAGTGCCCAGAGGTGGGGACACAGCTGTGCCCATTGCTGTCCTGGGGCTATGCTGGCCCTCCTGGGAGGCAGCAGTGCTGTGGAACTCTAGGGCGACTGAAGTGGTGTCAAACACCATCAGATAGGGGCACCTCTGTGTTCTGCAAACCAGTGCTATTAGACCTGAAGCTGGCAAAATTGAAGAGACTGTTAAGTTTTCATGTCTGAGAGTGGTCTACCAATGCTCTCTGAAAACAGTAGCTGCTAGCCTGGAATAGAGTCTCTTCTTGCCTGTGACGACTACGCTTAAAATAACATATCAGAAGCTTGCGTAAAAATAGCATTCCCTTATCTCTAACAGTGTGAAGTAGATGAAAAATAAACTGTACTCATGCCAAGAATAAACAGTCACGTTAGAGTGTTTAAATTCCTGATGCTGTGGAGTACTCCTGCTCTAGCATGGCATTTTCATGCCAATGCATTTCTTCTTCTTTCTCCAGTTACTACCATTGCTTTATGTGCTCTGCCAGGGAGCAGCTGGCAGAACAGCAAAATGAGCAAATATGCCCAAGCCCCATGTAGACCACCTAGGCAGAGAATTGTCTCCCCTAAATCTGTATTCCTGTCAGGTCTAAAAGTAGATGGAATAGTCTTGTGGCTGTTTACCTGTATTACACCTGTAATACTCTGTATAAATACATTGTTCATTTCTAAATGCAAACTTGCTGAGCAAGGAATTTACATTATATAAGTAAATAATTCAGGGAAAATAGGCAATTTGAGCAATAACAAGGCTCAATAACATCTTATTTTGACTTCTCTTAGAAGTTTGTTTTTTGCTTCACATTATCTTGTGACGAGTGTGTCTTCCAGTAATTTTGTATAATTCTACTTGCATTATTTTTGTGCACACTGGTTTTTTTGGAAGTCAGTTCTTTACTCCTGAAATTCATAGAGCACATTGAATAATCCAGCATTTAGTGATGATGGGAAATGGGATAACCAGCCTGCTGAAGTGTTGAAACTGGTGAAGTATTTGTAGTGTGATATGCTGAGAAGACCGAAGCAGTAATGCTTGAGGATGCTACAGTGAAGTCATGAAAAAGTAAAAAGGAAAAGCTGAAAAAGGTTAAAAGAGTCTGTTACAACCTGATGAATTATAATGGGGTAACAAGTTCACGAGAAGTACCAGCCTTGCCTGATGGGAGGCTGAGCTCAGTGTTTTCACAATGCATAAAATGTCTAATTTGCGATATATTGATCTTAAAAAAGAAAATGTAGCATATGTTTTGTATGCATGTATGAAATGAAGGAGTCTGGCCCCTGTCCCTCAGGAGATAACTGTTTGTTCTTGGTGGAGTGGCTGAGGTAAAAAGGAAGGTGATGGAAATAGTTTGTCAGGTTTGACTGAAGAGAACTTGTGCTCAAAGTCTCTGAAGACAAAAGATGATAAAGTAAATTATCGCTATTTCATTTACTCGTTTTACTTTCACGCTAGAAGATGAATGCAAGAGGAAAACCCATTACTGCTCAGTGGTGGGAAGAGGTCAGAGCAGGGCAGTTGTTTCCACATGAACTTTGAGCACCAGCAGTTGTCAGTTTTCGAAGGGAGATGTTGTGTTCCTGTCCCGGCTCTGCAGCTCAGCAGCTGCTCTGGAGTTCAGCTTCCTCAGGGCTAGAAGAGGAGTTGTGGATTGTGGCTGTTAGGCTCTCCTTTAAAAATGTAGCAGGTGGTCAGGGTTTTCTGTTTTGTAACCTGGTCAGTGTTGAGATTCCCAACTAGGCACTCATAGATGAGACTCTTTTTTGAGATTTTTGTATATGAAAAATGCTTTATATGATAACAAAATAAAATGTAATTCAATGAAAAATTCTGAAAAAGAGTTCAAGAAGCTCAATGTTGTGTTGGTGCTTTAAGTATATGGTATATTCCAGTAATGTTGAGAAGCCTACCAGGAGTCAGTCATGTCTTTTTTCTGTTTTACAGGTCAGCTACATTACTAGAGAAGAGGAGAGCTGTGGAAAAACTCAAGGTACCTAAAACGTTTTACTGCCTGAATTCTTGCTGTGTTCTTGCTGTGTTCTAGTGTAACAATATTAAGTGAGAAGAAGGAACTCAATCAGTGTTTAAAAGTGCAACTTTTAAATTGCAATTAAAAAGCACAGACAAAGTACCCATCACGATAATCTCATTAACGTTGTGCAGAATACTTGTGTGGGATGAAGTCATACCTCAGCTTTGGTGTGTGTACAAGAGTCTGAACAAAGCTGCATAATACTTGCTCTAGATATGTTGTGGAACTGCACAGACATAAGAATATTGAGGTGTCCTGCAAGTTCCAGCCCCAGTGAGGTGGATATTCCCTTGTTGTACAGTGGGGTACAGGCACCAGCTGATGATAAATATCATCAAAGACAAGTGAATGTGGTGCTTGCAGCTTTGACATTCTTCACAGCAGTTAGCAGACTTTGCTAACAGCAGTTAACTGCTCCATGTTCCCAAAGATGCAAAAGGGGCCTGATGCAAAGATGGCAGAACCTGAAGAGCAGCCTGTATTTTACAAGGTGGAACTGGGGACTCTTTTAGACATTTTTCAGACATTCTGTTAATGTCTTACAAGTGTATCTGTGGTATAGATAACATATATTGTGTTGTAGTCTTTATTTTTATAATAGGTAGCGAACATTCTTCTAGTGGAGTCTTTTAGGGATTGAGTGCTTAATCTCTTATCTGAAGTATTTTTTGTCTACCACTCTTTTCTGTAGCTCCCCAGGTCTTTATTAAAATAAGATAGTGTTATAACTTGCATTTTCATGTCTGTTATGTAACTAAAAAGACTATATTAAAATAATCCTAGTATTTGGGTAGGGCTCTTTTGGGGGATTTTTCTTACCTGGAGAAGGTTTTTCTCCTTTCTTTGCTGCGAAGTATTACCTGTGAAATGCTGCATGTACCTTGCAAATGGAATGCTATGAGGCCAAAGCAAGGAAGAAGTCAAAATATTATCACTTCATCAAAATGGAAAGACAATGGCTTTTATTAATAAAAGCTGAGTTTTTGCTTCTGTGCACTTCAAATTAAGAGGTGCTGAGCTGCCTTCTTCCACTAAGAGTGCATCAACTTGATACTTGTGAGTAATAATGTTGTGAACTCTGACACTTTCTGTCCTGTTAATGCTAAGTTTGCATTGTTTGTAGCTGTGTAGGTTGCTTGTGCCACACATGCAAAAGCAGTTTGCTACAGATGAGAGTACAATTTATATGGAATTAATTTCTCAAATTTCTACTATTAATACAGCTTTTAGAGACATCAAGCATTTGTCTTTATGATTGTGAGAGAAAAAATAATGGGTGTTTTCTTTTTGATTGAAGAGTGTGAGAATTAAAAAGAGCAACTTACAGTCCTGATAAAAATAAGATGTGTTCAGTTCTTGACCTGCCGGTGGGTAGTTGTGCTTACATTGCAGGTAATTACAAAACTGCTCATGTCTTTTATTTGGACAGAATTGAAAATACAGGAGAAATCCTGTGCAAGAGCAAAGCCAACAGTGTTGTCACTGACGCATTCATCTATAATGCCTTTCCTTTCAAGAAACTGGGTAATTTCTTGGTCCTTTCACTTTTGCTTTAAGATCATTCAGACCATTGCTTCCACCTGTAAATCAAGGTCTTCTGTGATGCTTGGGGTGTTTAAAATACAAGGTGTTTTCCTGGGATCTTGGGAGACTACTAGACATGGAGCCCCAGTGTGGCTGCATTCCCTGCAGTGCTGGACTGGCTTCTCCTGTAGGCTCCTGGTAAGATGAGAAGCTGGCAAAAAGCATAAAAAGGAATTGATGTGTGGCTGGAAAAAAGATACAAGGGACTCTCAGACGTTTTATCTGGCGTCTCCAGTGCTGAAGAAGAGGTTTCTATCTCTTTGCTCATTTTAGACAAGAGATTTTGCGCTTGACGTTTTTTTGCCCCTCACTGTGCAGAACCTGTCAAATCCTTTTCCTGACACTTTCTCCCCCGTCAGTCTCTCAGAAAGACTTCAAAAGAAATTTTTCCCAATTGCGAAAGGAGCCAGGCATGGCCTTTTTTACTCTCCCTGCATTTGAAGCATTGATAAGTAACATGTGGCTGGCTCCAAACTGCTGACTTTCCCAGCCATTTAAGAAAACATTGCTAGGAGTTTGGTTTTAAAAGAAACTACAGGATTGTTCTCCCTTCTTTGCAATTGCTCTTTTGTGTAATGTGTCCCAAGAGGTTTGATTCTTTTCTGTCTGAAGCAGTGAGAATTCACTACTGTCTTTCTGATTAACACATATTGAAAAGAAATGTCAAATTTTAAAAACTTTTCCATATGGGAAGGGTTTCTTTATTCATAATCTGTGTCACGCTCCTTAAGTTGTAATTTTCTTTTTTTTAATGCCTTTGGATCATCACTGTTTGGAAGTGCCCTAGCAGAAAGAAAAATATTATTTTTAGAACTTGAGACTGAGTAAGAGGAGCCTGGAATCAAAATCTACTGTCTTGCATAATTGTTCAAACTGCTATGCAGTTTGGTAAAGGTACAGACTGAGAGGTCTTTTCCGTAAAATGTAGTTGGGCATTCATCTTTAAAGACAGGGTATGCCTGAGGACAGCCCTGGTGCTTTTAATAAGAGTTAAGCTCACATGAAAGGCAAGGCTGAAGATGAAGAATAGTATAACCTGGGGAGTTTTGAACTTATTCAGTAACTTCAATCTGATGCATCTCATTATAATGATGAGAGAACATGGTAAAACAATTGCCTTTTTATTTCCTGCTCTGTTTAAGGAGCAATCTAAAAGTAAATTGTACAAAAACACAGTAAGATGCAAGACTAACCTAAATCTGTTTTCCAGAATTGATTTTTCTTTTAAAAATAATGATAAAACCCCAAGCCCTCCATGAAATACAGATAGTGTGGCTGTTATTGCCCATAACCATTTAACCTGGTCAGATAAAATTCAGTGTTGTCTCTTAGCTGTTGGGAAAGCTGCACTCCCTTCTGTTGCCCCACATGGTTTGTGTGAGGAGGACTCAGATCTTGAGCTTTTAAAATGTTCAGAGGACTCATTGGGACTGTTTTCTGGAAATATCTCACAGAACTCTAAGATTCAGCAAGTTTGTAAAGTTGAATTTTTTTAGTGCCTCTCTCTCTGATATGAAACACATTTCTACACCACAGGTACCATTACTTGTTTGGACTTTTAGAATCCCCTTACACGTAGTACTGAGGAAGAGGTCAAAGTGGGGCAGAGCAGGACAGTTGCCAAAGTATTTTTACATGTTACCAGTGTAGAGTTGATTAAAACTTTTGTCTGTGCCCTACTGAACGGGACAACTTGTAGTGTCCCATTCCTGCCACCTGCACACACTCTGTTTTCCAGGATGGCTGCAGCAGCTCTCCTGAAGGTCATGTTCCTAACTAGGCTGTTGTAGTGTTGGTGGATTTGAGCTCCTGGACTTTCTAATCCTTGGGAGAGGCTAGATGGTGTTTGTGGTACTATTTTATGCATGCTCTTGAGTGCTTTCCTCCCACCCTAACCAGTGCATCTTTCAACACTCCCTCTTCATTCTCCAAACAGCCCTCACCCTTCCAGCCCATCAGGAAGGAGTTGGGATGAGTGTTGGCACAAAATCCCTTTAGGCATAATGCTTCTTAGGTTTAGGCAAGGGAAAGTGTTTAGTAAGTGTTTACTCCTGGATGTACAGTATTTCATGCAAGTATAGAAAAATTGTGTTATCCATCTTCTGTCAGCTACCACCCCTGATTGAACCATATTTAATCATCCTAGAAGCCTGGGGTCCTCTGGCTAAATGTGAATTTATTGTCCCCTCTGAGCCCCATTGTCAGGATGAACTTCTGATTTTGGTCAGTTTTTTAGTTGATGCTATTTAAGTTGCCCAGATGTGGCTCTTCAAATGTCAGTGACTGCAGATAATTCTGTCTGCATGAATGATGATACTGAATATGTGATACAAGTGTATTTCTGCCTTAGATGCCTGTTTCCAGTAAATATTCATAAAAAGAAGTTATCTTGCAGTCTGATAGCAAAGACAAACATGGATTTGGGCTTATGCACATTTCATACAATTATGTAATCTGATGTCTCGTTCTCTAGTGAATCAATTTAAATAGTCTTTTATTCCTAGCATGAGAAATTTCAATGCACAGAAGTCTGAGTCTTTGATTTAATCTCGCTAAATATTTGTAGTTGCAGACAGTGATATTTGTTCATGCTGTATCTGCACTCTGCATTTTTCTTGTTCAGATTGAAAGGTAACGACATTAATTTACAGTTTGCATTTAAAGTCCACATTTGTTGGACTTTTTCTTTCCTGTTGAGATGAAGAAACTCTCTAGAACTCAATTCCTGTTTACTTGCCTGTCTCAACCTTGTCCTGTATGGACATGACAACGGTGTTATATCTCCTCCACTTCTCCAGCTTTCCTTCCTGGGAGTAGTGCTCATGCTGAACTGAGCTGTTCACTGTGATCAGGTCATCAAAGCATTGGAGCTCTGCCCAGATACTCATAAACAAATGAAATATAATGTGGGATATATGTTGTTCAAGTTAAAGTAATCAAAGAGAATTAAAAAAAAAAAAAAAAAAGATGAAAGGAGGTCCTGTTCAGTTGAAAAGTTGATTGCCTGGAAGTTGTTGGCTTTCTCTTCTAAAAAACCACTTGCTTTGTGTGTAGCTCCTGTTGCTTTTAGTTACATATGTGAAAGAGCTGCAAGGTTGTTGGTTGTGTTTTTAATCATTATTTTAGAAACACAGTAATTTTGAGCATAAATTGTTGTTGTAACAGAGAACCAGGTTCTCTGTTACATCAGCACCAGGTAATGATTGTCTTGTCTCAAAAGAGCCAAACCTAAAGTTTCTCCAGCATAAACAGACTAAATTTGAGCGCTTGTACTGCTTCTCTCACTGTGATGGAAAGCTGGAATAGCTTAGAAGTTGAGGATGAGGAAGTTTAATAAGTAAAACAGGAAAGCATCACCCTAGGATACTTCCAGAATTGCTGCTACTTCGACGATCCGTAGCAATAAGGAAGGCTTATCCAAATTCCTGCAACCTTTTAAAATGCGAGTAGGGTGCTTGAATCGAGGATCCTGCTTCCTCGGGCATGCTGCTAATCCTTGAGCTTGTACAGAATTTCTGTAGCTGTTACTTCTGTGGATTTAGGAAAAAGACATTCAGGCTTTCCAAGACAGCACAGCTTTCAAAGGCTTTATTTTAGTTATGTTAAAATACTGAATTGTTGGTGCTGCTGGGTTTTTTTTTGCTTTTGTTTTTTTTGCTTTTTTTTCCCACTAGTGCCTGGAATGTGTTAAAGAGTGTTGGATTGCTCTTTGCCATTTTCCCCTTTCCCTTTTCAAGGTCCCTTGCATGGAAACAGTTTGCTGGCAGCAGATAAGTTTCTGTATCTTATTCCCTGTCAAATTCCTCAGTCCATGTGATAAAGAGTTTCATGGGAGGCAGGAGGAGGAAGAGGACAGCATTCATGTGAAGTCTCTGATTGCAGCAGGGAGCAGAGGAACTTGGTGGGCACCCCCAGAAGGAATTGTAAGGAGTGTGCATTGCCAAGCATGGGTCAGAAGCACTGGAGCTCTGGCATTCACCACACAAAAACCTGTCCTTTTTCAGCTGACACAAGAAGGCTGTTAAACATTAGTAGTACAGATTGTTTTATCACATCATGTAAATTATAAATTAATGAAGAACAGCTCTGCAAAGAGGAGCTGATGTAATTCTTCAGTTGCTTGTGACATGGCGATCAGATTTTCAGCTCTTTCTGTGTGACGCTGGAATTAAAGCTGGAAATGCTATTCAAAATGGCAGACTGGTGTATTCTCTCTCTCTGCAAGAGAACAGATCTACCTTAAAATTAAATATTTTTTCCTAAAGGTAAACTTATTCTCTTTCGCTAGCGTTATAGCTATTAATGAAATGGCTTTAAATGTGTTTCTCTACATCTACCACATTGTACTTAATTTGTTTTTAATTGCTCCTTGGCTTAGGAGTAAGTCTGTCCCTGATGACTTAAAATTGCTGAATCTTTGTAAAGCTTAAAAAATACAAATGTGGCTAGATGTATGTTATGTCTTTACTGTGGAGATTGTTAGATTTTATCTGGTTTGGCTTTATTAATCAGCTGAGCAGAGTGAATGAGGAATATGTGGTTTAAAATCTGATTTTTTTTTCTGAAGTAGTTATAAACCTTTACACTCTCCAACTCAACGCACATTTAACTTTAGCAATGGCCTGTGGGTTTGTGATTTTTTTCACCCCTTTCACTTATTGAGCTGTATTCAGAAATTACAGCGTCCTAGCAAATGTTGATATTTATAGTCAGTTTTTTGTTTCCTCTCTGCTGAAGCTGGATTTGTGTAAATTCTTTACAGCTCACTTGTAGTAACATTAAGATTTTCTCTGTCTCATAATGACCAATGACTCTTCATAGAGTCTGTTAAATGTGGATGAAAGCTTAAGATTTGGCTCCATTGTGTGTCAGGTTAAAACAAACTCAGTCAAGTTCTTTGCAGCTGATGCTCCTTTAATTCTGCTCCTCCTGCAGAGCTTTTGCTGCTAACTGAGACTTGCCAACACTCAAGTCTCTGCTGATTATCAAGGTGGAGTGCTAGGAACTGTGATTTGTGTTGTGTCATCTTAGGCTGAGGAGAGTCTTGGTTGAAGGGGAATGGGGTAAAAACAATCACTAACCAAGCATGAAAGTCTGATTTCTTTATGCTCTACATTCAGGAACAATTTTCCAGTGGTTGACAGTTGCTGCTATTGCCCAGTCTCTGCTCCTTAACGTAGAGATATGAAGGGTTTCATGTCAAGTACTTCGGTTTGAAGCTTGTCTATACCAGTAATTGGAGTAACCTGTAAATCTCTTAATTTTAAATTCAATTTAATCACATTTTTTGGATTAACAGTAGTGCAGGTACACAAATCAGTGAGTGAATTCTGAATCAAATGTGTTAATTCCCCATGGAAATGGACCATTTATGCTTGACATAGACTGTTACTTTAGATTGAGTTAAATCTTTTAATAAGCTAAAGCAGTCAAACCCTCACATATTGCAATTAAACAACAGCAGAACAAATCCATCTGCATTCTGTTTGCAGTCTTTTGTGCTCCTTAAAAAAAAACCTGTTTTGAAACATTGTAACACACAAGAATCCCAGTAGTGGTTATACTACACTGAGTGTATCACCTTGGTGTTTGGAACAGCAACCTGCTCCCATGAAGGTGTGGAAGGAGGGAATTTTTTGTTTCCAAACCCTGTTGGTACAAGTCCCAAGCTTGTTGAAGGCAGTGACTTCAGAAAGCATCAGTGTTGCTTTCAGTACATTTGTGTCTGGCATATCAAAGCTGTTCTTACCTGGCTCCCAGTAATGTGTTTGTATGAAACAATTTCGGAGCAATCACAAAGAAGGGAGAACAATCCTGTAGTTTCTTTTAAAACCAAACTCCTGACAGTGTTTTCTTAAATGATTGGGGAACTGAGTGCTGCAATTTCCCAGCCAGCCTTCTGCCTTTGTTAGTCATAAAAATGAGAGTGCTTGTTTTAAGGAAGTTAAAGCCTGCAGGTAGTGAAGTGGCTTTTTAAAGAATGAATTAGAAGTTGGATAAAATATATACCCATCTACTGAAGACTTCAAACTTTAAGAGGCAAGGAGTGGTTTATAGCAGGGTTTAGGAATCTCTTAGCAACAATGAACCATCTTTCAGAAGTTGAAGTTTTCACTGAAGAAAATAGAAAGGAAAAAAAACCTCTCTCACAAATTAAATTTTAAAGTATAATAAGTCTGGCCAAAAGATATTCTGAGAAACAATTTGCTAAAGATACCAGAGCCGACAATAAATCATTTAAATTGAATAATTTCAACTACATCAGGAATGAACATCCTGCCAGACAGACTGGAGAGCTGATAGATGACTGAAGTATAGAAGAAATACATGGTGAAGATAAGGCACAGAACAAAAGTTAAATGATTTTTATCCAAGTTGACTTTCCTGAGAGATATTAGGGCAGAAACTTCACTTTGTAGGTCATATTTTGAGAATTGGTCTTAAATTGAAATGTTGGTAAAGAAGATTTTTAGAACATAAATAACAAAAGTAGCAAATTGCTACTTAGGAGTAGATACAGTTTGCCCAAGAGAGTTTATGGTAACCACCAGTGACAACATTGATCTGGCAGCTGTGATCTGTTAGTTAAAATGGCTGCAAGATCAGAGGCAGGAAGATAGACAAACACAATTTCAATATATTAAAAGTATTCCAGGAATAGTCAGGGTACCACAGACCTGCAGGTCTGTACAGGCAAGTTGATATGTTTCATTAGGAACAAAGACCACAGAATTGGTAAATGCGTGGGCAAATACGTGGGCAAAAATTCATCTGAGGATTTGAGGGAAGAGCTCATGTGCATTTCAAATAGATGGCCCTTAACCTTAGGGTGGGACATGCAGTTATTTAGGTCTCTTTTTCCTCCTCTTCAGCCTGCAGAGTTGAACTTGCTGTTGGTGTCAAATGAAAAAAAAAAACCCAGTCATTTGCTCTGTAATCATGTATCTTTCTGGAAAATGCACTTACTTAACAACCAGAAACACAATACTCTACCACAACAGTAACTTCATGATAAATTAGATGGATGTCAATAAATAACTTGATTATAGGAAATAGTAGACTGAAATTTACTGTATTGCCTCAAGAACACTAAATGACATGTATGTAATGAAAATCTGTGACTGCAGATGTACATTAATTTTTATGTGAATGTTTGTTTAATTTTGGTCAAGTTCTGACCACAAGATGTAGGTAAAGCTTAGTTTGTGGTAAATGTGGCATGGTCAGTAAGGAGACTCCTATGAAATCTGCCAAGCTTGACTTTTTCCTGTCTTTGTGATTGGCATATGTCAGACTGAATGTGACTTTTTTACATCGCTGATAACACACAGGTCTTGGTAAGAAGATACAAAATAAATAAGGTAAAGTGCCATCTTGGCATCAAATACCAGGCTTTAGGAAAGAAATACTGTTTGGACGGAAAGCAGCTTCAAGCTTTTTCATGGCTACAACCCCTTAAGGTACTTAATGATAGTGAAATAGCTTTAAAGTGAAACAGATTTACTAGACCAGCCAAAAGCCCCTCTCCAGCATCTGTCAGCATTACACCAGTTTTGTACCAAAGAACTGCAAAATGAGCAAAGGTTACCAGAAAGGTCAGGTTACTTCCATGTAAATATTTTCTCTGACCAAATCTGTACCTTAGGCTTTGGGAGTATACACTGTAGATAAATTTGTTACTCTCTTTCAAGCATAAAACATGAAGTTTGCAGTGTTGCTATTTTGCACATGTTGTGTCATATGGAAGAAAGCATATGTTTGTAGGTGGGTACTGATAAGCTTGTATGATATAGAAAAGTATTTAAATCTCCTTCCATCTTCACCATAACTTGGTGTTGCGTGTTTGTCATGAATTGTGCCAATTCAACCCTGGCTCATCTAACTGTCATATAAGGACGGGGGCTTAAATCAGTTTTATAAAATACATTTTGGTGCAGTACATTCAATACATTTCACTGCAATAAACTCCTTATTGCCGTGAATACAGCAAGGTGCTTGTAGTGGGCTGATGGATGTGAGGGGTTTGTTGTTGCTTTCACTCCACTTTCAGCATGAACCATTAAAAGATTTCTAGTGTAAAGGAGTGCTTTGTTTATTTACCTGTCATGCTAACTCTGAGATGTAGAGACTCTAGTACCGCGTTGGTGTCCAGAAGTGTGAGTTGTGAAATGCATTTGCTAGCTTTTTGGCTCATTTTTCTTTCTTGACAGCAATAATAAAATACAGAAGACAGTCTTTGAGATGCACATTAGCTTCAAGCACTTACTGAGAATGGGAGAGAAAGCACTGTCATTACTTCAAAAATCCTTTATGGAACTTGTTAAACACTGTTTCCTATTAAACTTGTTTGCTTTATAGTAGTCTCCATGGATGAACATTTTTGTAGTCAAATAAATTTGTATTTTGATTGCAAACCCAAGAAACTATGTCCGCTATCTTTCTCCTGTTCCTCCTTCTTTCACTTTTCATCCTGCTCTATTCCCTCCATGTTGAGATTTTATTCCTTTATATTTTTTAAGGAATTGGTCATATATTTTACTTAATGATTTTTATGTTGGCAGCTCTTGCAGTTGGTATTCTGAAACCTTGTTTGTGCCTGGTGACAGTTTCTCACAGCATATTTTAGTCTACACTCACACTGTTGCCAGATCTTGGGATGTACTTGGCACTGCAAGTTTCTCGTTTTATACTGTGTTGTATCTCACTGCTGAGAATTAGTCAGTAATATGTGTTGTTGACTTAGGCAATGTAAAAAAGACCTCTGGTTGTGAGATGCATAGAAAACTGTACTACCCGTTGTGCACGTGAATTGCAAGAATTTAATGAATAGGCTCTTGTTTTTAAATCTGCCACTTAGATTTTTTTTTTTCCCCCTGGGCTAATAAAATAGTTAAGTGATCTCTTCTTACGTGTTTGCTGTATCTTGCCTGCAGCTTGTCAGTGTTTTAGAGCAGCACGTGCCTTGCATATCTTGAGATTTCTGCAGTATCAATGCCTGCTTGTGGATTGTGTGCCTCTGTTGGAACCACCATAAGTCTGTGGTGCAGCCAATGAAGTCTAGATAATTACTCACTTCATGCCAGGGAGAGCTTAATTAGACAGTGAATTCAAATGGTAAGTAATTATCTAAAGTTAGGCAAAAAGAATCGCACTCTACGAGTTAATGGTTTCACAAACACAAATGTTGAACATGAAGATGTTAAGTTTCAGTAGTTCATACATAATATGGATGATAAATGAAAACTCTTGCTTTAGGACTTAGGAACTTTTCTTTCAAACTGGGGACTTTTGGACATTGAGCAACTTTACTCCTGATTCACATCTCAGAGAAAAACTTAAGTCATCCCAAGTGACTCACAAATTATTTAACCATGAAGTATGAACTTCTCTTGCAAGTTCAGATGGTGCTATTTATCCTGAACTGTTCTGTGATGTAAGCATTTCTAGGCACAATCAAACAACTTCCATATTTCAGTAATTATTCCAGCAAATGTGATATGTGTTCATATTCAGCAAAAGTAAAACAATTTGCTTGTGTTACAGCTGGATGTGAAAACTAGAGACTTTCTAAACACCTTTTGCATTCTTTTAGTGTGAAATTCTTTGCTGTGTATCAAATCTGAGAGGTGCACCACTAAACCTCTCTATTACTCACCTGTAAGTCTGGTTTGGGACATAAGTGGTATGTGGGCTTGGAACCCTCTCTGAATCTGAATTTTAGCTTTAAATTTATCTAAAATGACTAAAATTTATCTCCAGCTCAAAGCGTCATGCCTAAATTTAAATAGTAAATCCTTAAAAGCAGAACTGTGGTTTATTTCTGGGACAGATCTTTCATGCTTTTAAGCAATACTTAGATCTTGGATAGGTTTGCTGCACAAGAGAATTTTGCTCTTGAGAAGTAGCAAACAGAGAAGAGACTAGTCAGTGAAGAGTTGTGTTTAGTTAGCCAGTTGGCATATGTGCACTTGCAAGATTCACTTGAATGATTTCTATTTGTAGTGCTCAGCTGAGTTCTACTGATGCAGTGAAACTTACTGTTATCACTTTTAACATCTATCAGTATTTTCACAGCCTTCTATCAAAATATTGCTGAAAACTGAGCCTGAGAAACAAATCTGAAATCAATAACTAACACCCATTCTAGTAAGTATGGCTGGGGAGAGAGTCAGTTTTAAGCTACGTAATTTTTTTAAGGCATCTACAGCTCTGTCATCATTTCCTACTTTACTGAAATATCTTCTGTTTTGAGGTAGGTCTAAAAAAGCCTTCATCCTTCTCAGATTTTTAGATTAACGACTTCTCCATGTTCTGCTGTTTAAGAATACCTTTGTCTTGTATAGTCCACTGTTTAAGATAAGTAGGATATTAAGAAAGATAATTACTTGCATTGCAGCACTTGATGTGAAAAGAACTAATGGTCTTGGAAAGGTGGCCTGTGCACTTTGGAGGTCTTGGCATTGCTCAGTGTGATGTGATTGATCACCTCCAGAAACTTTCTGTGCAGGGTTCTAATACATGGGAATGCCAGGTTTTGCTGTGGCAGACAATAAGCAATGTAGGAAATCATCCCTCAATGGATTTGCCCAATGTTGAGTAGCTTAAAGAAAATTGTGGGAAGAATGATGAGTGCTGCTCTTGTTTTCCAGAAGCAGTGGAACTGTTCATGCAGCAATATAGTGAGATTACTTGCAGTTTAAATTGTGCTGTGCTTCTGATATAAAAATGTGCTGCTTCTGTTTACCCTTTATTGAGTCATTGGTTCCAAGAGCGAAAAAAGAGATGGTATTTTAAGCCATTTGAACAAATTCATATCTTCAAGTCAAACACAGAATTTGGATTTACTTTCCTTGGAAAGCTGTAAATTACTGAAAATCCTCTGCTTTTGTATTTTCCAAATTATAACACTGCATGCTTGTATAATGCTTTTAGAGATTATGCCAATCTTTCAGAAACAGCTCTAAACTTTAGACATCCTTTTTTAAAAAGGTAATGTTTAAATATTTCATCAGTCTTACTTACTAGAAGGATTTTTTTCTCTGATTTTTTTTTTTTATTTCTGTATGGACACAATATCACATTCTTATTTCTACAGAATACATTGGGGCACAAGCCTGTAGTTTTAGCAGACTCAGTTTATTCAGCAACATGTACAAGCTGGTACTTCACTGATTTCTTGTAACAGGAATAGCTCTGTGATAGTTACTTTTTACCACAGGTAGTGGTCTTGAAAATGCTCAAATGAAAGTCCTTTCTTACTGGTGTCATTCTTTTGAATACCTGTGCAGAAGTTTGAGTGCTGCAGCCAAGGAAAAGGTGACGTGCTGCTACTAACGATCAATGGAGCCCTTTTTTACTGGTGGTATTGGAGCTGAAGAAAAAGATTCCAGTAATATGTATTAGAAGTGTTTTGGCGTGTGTGGCTTTACCCAGCAAGAAGGAATCAATTTGGACTTTTTAAATGGGGACTGGCTTGGATTGGGGGAGGAAAAAAATACATGTTATTTTTTGTTTTTTAAATATATTAGAGATAAAAATGAGCTGCTCATGTAAACTGGCAACTTTGAGTGGGATGAAATTTCCAGGGCTCAGCAGCGTGAGGTTTGTTGATGGTACCACTAGCATCCTCCTTTTATATACTCCATACCTTTTCAGAAGTCCCAAGGGTGCTGTGAAGGGATTTCATTCATAGGAAAGACACTAAATGACTGAATTCTGCCTTAAGTTCTGGAGCTTCAGGGCTGCAAACACTGGTGAGATTACTTACCAATAAGTAGTAATTTCTCACCAATAAGTCTTAGTCTAGAACAGATGGAGCCAAGTCTCTATAGCAGCTTTGCTGGGAAAGCACGATCCCAAGTGAAAGTAACAGCTTTTGTAAAGTTCCCCCAAATCTACCTATCTGAGGTCAGCCAGCATAAAAACATCTTGGCAGAGCTGGTGTAGAGTGCAGGTTTCTGAGGTCATCCCACCTTGTCTCTGCCAGTGATGGTTGTGTCCTGCATGCTGAGCCTGGCTTCGCTGGCGGCTCTGCTTTCTGCCCTCTCCCCCAGATAACTTTATCCTCATAGCACCGATACTCAGCGCTCCAGTCTGGATTTCATTTCTTCTCCTCCAGCTCCGAGTGATCTCGCGCGCATTCCTGACGTGTTACCCGCAGCCCACAGCTCCGAAAGTGCCGTATCAGCTTTCAGTGGCCAAAGCTCGGAGGGGAAACAGGCCAGTTCCTCCATGCACAAACAGCTGGGCAGTTGTGGATGGAATTAATTGCTGATATGCACTGGCTGTGTTTTTCTTCTCTTGTCATTTCCTTTGCAGCTGTGAAAGGCAAGGTTTTAAGGCTTTGAAAACAGCACGGACCTTCTCAGTGGGAGTAATGTAAGAGTACTGAAATATGTGTAGATTAGGATTTGCATACGAAGTTAAACCTCTCCTAAGATGTAACAACCAGCACAGTTGACGTTGATATTTAAATTCCAGGTGCATCTTCTAAAAGTAATTTCTGAATTTGGTTTTCCAGCTTGAGAAAAAAATCTGTTTGAAGAGATTTGGATTTCTGAAAGCCGTAGTCATTGTTTTCTGAAATTGGAAGTCTGAAGTTGAGCGTTGAAAGCAATATGTTATGAAAATGGTTGTCTCCCATGTATAATCTTGGAGCTATTATATAAAATGGACTGATGCTGCTTTAGCCAAATGTGAATCAGTCAAGTTGCTGAAAGTCATGTTCCAGGCCAGCACTTATGGAAAATTTATCACAGGGTTGGAAAATACATATGTTATCAACAGGGCTGCATGTCTGCCTCGAGGGTTCACCCAGCCCATAACAATCCAAAAACAAACCACCCATCACAAATCAAAAAATGCTGTCAAAAATAGATTCTAAGCCCTAATGCTGTCAGAAGCTGCAGCATGCTGGGCTTAGTTGTTAATCAGTGGAAAAATGTGTGATACCTGTTGTTGAAGATAATATTTTGTGAGCTTCCAGTATGAAAGTACAACAGATATTTTTCCCTTTGTTTATTAAACTTTTTAAAATATGCTTTTGTTTTATGGAATTGTTACACCTCCCCTATTAGTAGGCTTATGCTACCATGCAGTTTACTCACGGGATGATCTCTAAGCTCTTTTGCCAAAATAATTACAACTCTCCTAGGTATTTTACTAGCACGTAGTATTTGCATACCATGTATTTATAAATAGTCTCTTACCTAGAATCAATTGTTGAAACAAATGCTCAAGAAAGGCTTTGTTGTTTTAAGACCTGGTCTTAATAACTAAATAAATGAAGTTGTAAAAATATGATGAAAATGTCCCCACCAGCTTGGGTTGTGCAACTCCTTGTACCACAAGACGCGTATTTCAAAGGTCCCTCTGAAACCAGGGCCATTATTTGTGGTAAATACTGTGCAGAGTGAGGAAGGGTTGACAGACCAAGATCTTAATAAATAAATAAATAAAAATTGCACAACTCTTGAAAGGAGCCAAATTTACTGTCTCAGCACCCACATCAGCCAAACTCTTGCAGAGACTGCTGCAGAGAGCTACGGGATTGTACTTGCAGCAAACACAAAGGAGTTGTAACCTTACATCCCTGTTTTTCAGCCTTCCATGCAAGGGATTTCCACTGCGACCTTGTGTCTGTCATAGCTAACAGCATGCAAGGGGACACCGTCCCAAGTCTGGCTCACATGGTATGCAGGAAGTTCAGCTGTAGTAATTCGATTGTAAATCTGAGCCAGAGAGTCAGTAACTCAAATCATGGTTGTTATTTCAAAGAACAAAGGTTGCCTCTTTGAAAGGCTTCTAGTTTTTATAGCTGTACAAAAGTTAACTATTACATAAGTTGTATGTTATACACATGCATATATATTTTCATACGTTATTACAAATATACATGTATCATAGGCATCCTGTTCTATATCTGTCATACTAAGTACTTTTTTGGCAGGTAGCAGAAGTTATGGAAACAATTAAAATTCCTGTGCAACACTGGGTTGCTTATTTGTTTGGAAGAGTGGGTGGTGTTATAGGGAGGGGAAAAAAGGCAGATCTGTACTTCAAAACCAAAGCGTAAAAGCATTCTGGAGTGGTTTTGCCGGAAGGTCTTTTTGTCAATTTGTGTTTGGACGGAAACGTCTGAGTATCAGGAATACAGTTCTGGGGTTTGCACTCTGGTGTATCTTGTTAGTAAATATTTGAGGAATTATAGAGCTGCAGTGGCCAGTAACCAACTGGTGATCCTTTCAAGGCAATAAACAGTGTATGAGAACAGTGTTCTTAATTGCTCTGGAGTTGTTAAGAAGTTGTTAAAGTTTAGAAACTGATTGTTCTCTGCTCTGCCTTCACTTTAATCTAGTGCCCGTCTGAGAGATTAGGAGTGGCAAAAACCCCAACCAGTTTTAAGGAACTCATATAGTCCCAGGCAATTTAATTTCATCTAACAGTGAGTATCTTGATCCAGAGAGTCTGCACTGTGTTTTCCTGTGGGTTACGTGACAGGTTGGTGGCATGATTTGCTTTGCAAACCTGTAAATGAGTTCATGTTTGTGAATCTTTTAGCTGAGGTTTCTTTCTCCACCCTTTTCTCATGAATAAACTTGATGATATCTTTTTCAACTGTGGTCTTTGTATATATGTACTTCTAAAACAATTGGGAGGTGTGGTGCAGTGCGCTTCCTTGGAGGGAGGAACACTGTTAGTAAAGATTACTGATTCTGTGAGAAGAGTCAACGACAGAAGATGCTGAAACTTGCACTGTGGCTGGGAGGAGTCTGTGGCTTTGGTTTTTAAGTCCCTTTGGGTTTTACCAGTGACTTGGAGCAGGGAAGTGTTTGGTCAGTTGTGGTGTAACACTGAAAAGATTCTTGTCTTCCTCACAACTACATTTATCGATATAGTAATGAGTTCAGTGTCTTAAACAACCACCTGATCTGCTCCATGAAGAAATTATATGCGGTTAATAAATACTTCAGATTGTTCTGTATGTGACTGACAAGCCATAGTTGACTAATAAATAGAGGATTTGGCAGTACTAGAGCTCGAGACATCGTTGAGTGAACTTTGTGTAAGAGTGGGTTCATTCAATAAAAAATAAAAGGAGCATTTAAAGAGCCTTTTAATCCTGTCATAAAGATGCTTTGTGTTATTGCAGTTGTGTGTTTGACAGAACAGTTGGGGATGGATACTGCAGAAAGTTGGCTTGTAATTTGAGTGTCTTCTATTTGAGACCAGCACGATTTTTATCTTCAGTGTTGTGACATGACTGGTGAGTTACAGTTTCTGTGTTTGAATGGAGTTTCCTGGTGTAGTTAGTATCTATGTATCCATAAATCAGTCTGTTAGCATTGGTCATTCTGCATATTATGATGGGTTGGGGTTTGTTGGTTTTGATTTTTCTTTTGGGAAATGAGATCTGATTTTGCTTCTGCTTAATCCAAGGAGAATGCCAGACTCAGTAGGACTGGGCTCAGAGTTTTGAGTGTATGTTGGCAGCTAAAGTGAGCACAGCCACATGGGGCACAGAGCTGATTCTGCTGTGCTGCAGTACCATCGTTCCCTGTACTGGCCTTTGAGGTTTTAATTTTAAGTCTGTGAAATAAAATGAATCAAATATGTTTTGGTTTGTGGTTGAGTTCGGTTTTGGGTTGTTTTTTTTAATTGTTGCTGGTTTGGGGTTTTTTTATAGGTAGGTAATCTTGGTGTGTTTTAACACATGGCTCTAAAACAGCTCATCACTGGTCATACTCTTACAGCAATTGTTACACTGTAGTTCCTCATCTCCTTTTACTGTATCAAAGTAGTTCAACTTCTGTGAGTATGTGTGCTAATGGTTTTTATCATGTGTGTGAGTAGTAGTAGACTAGAAATTCTCCCATGTTAGTCATTGCAGTGGGATAGATAATAGAGAAGTCTGTTCTCATTTAAAGCTATGGCAGCATGTATGAGGCAACCTTCATTAATGTATATTGCAATTGCATTGAATTTCTTCAATTACATCAGAAATATTCTTATGATAAAGGCATAACCAACTAGTTTTAGATTGTCTGTTAAATTCAATTTCCTAGTATAAAAAAAAAAAAGTACCCAAGTATTTTAAAGTACATAAACAGGGGAGAAGAGATGAAAAAAAAGCTTCGAACTTTCAGTCAATTAATCATGCTTTCAACATCTGTAATGAAGTTTTTTCTTAAACACAGTCTTGAGATATGTAGTATTAATCCCAAAGCTTTGTGAGAGTGTACAGAGCTTAGCCTAGGAGGCAGATACTGAGTTCTGGCATTAGTTTTCTGCATTGTTTCCACATTCTGGCACTCCACTCCATTTCCTCACCTCACTGAGCACTGAAAGGGACATAAATTGACATAACTAGATTTTTGTGACTGGGGCAAGGGAAGCAGCCTGAAAGATAAACTTTAACCTGTCATCCTGTCAACAAATTTGCATTGTTACAAAAGTAAGAATTTATATACCGTGGAGTCAAGAATAGTATGTAGGGACAATGCATTAAGATTAAAAAGGTGCATATCTGAAGTTATTTTTTTTTCAGCCTAAAAATAGAATCGAAACATCCTACTGTCTGATTTGCTTTTCTATAAAAAAATTTACTTTTCAATTTTTCTGTCATAAAGAAAAGTTTTGAGTACTCTCACTGGCCTAAAGCAAGGAAGTTTGCACTATGACAAAAGTTAATGGAAAAGTAATGGAAGAATTTGGCCTCTCCCTGTAGTTTTGGGAGTACTAGCTTCTCTTAGCAGTCTGTGCTGTGTCTTGAGCATACTGCAGTTCAGTTATGCAACCTTGGGAAATTTCTCTCCCACTGAATGCACTCTGCCTTTATTAAGGCTAATGGGAGTCATGTGTTCGTGTCAGTGGGAAAGCAGACCCTTAAAAATCTTTCTGGTAGATTTGGTGGAAACAGAGCTCACGTTCGTTATTGCTGTTCTGGGCAGTTGGATGTCTCATTAGCGGAATGTTAATGATGTTCAGTGAACTTCATTACTGGACGAGAGGATGTGGTGAAAATATAAAACTAGTGACTTTTCAATCTTATGATTTCCTATATTGTTGGATTAATTTCTGCCTGTTGTGCCCTCCCATCCCAGTACTTAGGCATTGTTACCTGGAATCTGGTGGATGTGGTACTGGGGGTGCTTCAGCCCTGCTGTCGGGGCTCCCTGAGCCCACACTGGCTCCCCTCTCCTGGGAAACTTACAGTAAGAAGCCATTAGATTTTCAATCCTCCTGCAACTTCAGTCAGGGAGAAGCACACAAACATGCAGCAGGTAGGAGCCAGGTTTTAGCCGTGGTACTGTCCATGCAGTATCTTTACAGGGATAGCTGTGTGCGGAGGGAGCAAACACGGCTTTGCACGGCCCCACAGGGAAGGTGACAGTGAGACCCACGCCATCCCTTCACTGAGCAGATGTTCCTGCGAACCCCCACTAACAAAAACAAACCCACCATCTCCCTGCCGAGCAGCAGGATGGGCTGGCCCCGACGTGGGGCCGAGGCCTTGGCCAGCGGTGGGAATTCGCTTACCCTCAGAAAACGCGGCCTTTCGTTTTATCTGGCCGAGGCAACCGCAGGGGAACAATGGGTTATTAGAGCATTGGAACAAGGCGGGCTTTGAGTGACCCCCGCGTTACTGTGTTGTGCAGGCGAAGCTAAAAGGAGAGATTGGCTGCCCTCAGAGTTAATTTGGCAGCTGGTGCGTGGGGGCCTGGGCTGGTGGTGGCTGTGAGGTGAGGGTGGCCGTGAGGAAGCAGGGAGGGCTTCCCCTCAGGGCTTTCTCTGGGAAAGGGAAAGGAGTAAACGCAGAAACAAGGAGCTGGCAAAGTTAGAACTGTTTGGTTTGGTTTTTCTTTCTGGTACAAAATCTGTTTTCCTTCATTCTTCAGCTTTTCAGACAAAACCGTTATAGTGCTGATTTTTGTCGCTGTGACAGTAAGAGTGGCTGGCAATGGCTGAATGGCAGGTGAAGTGTCCGGTCACGAGCAGAAAGGTGCTGGCCTCCCCAGCTCTACGTGGAATGGCACAGACAGGTTTTCATATCCCATGCATCTGATCTTAAATGTAGCCTTTGGAGGTGTCATCCTCCCTCAGACTCATCCTCCCTGAGGCTGTGCACATCAGTAAGCAGTTAGGTAAATTATGCCATTGATATCTCAGAAATTAGAGTCCCAGAATCACAGAGTAAACTGAGTTGGAAGGGACACACAAAAAATCAAGTCCAACTCTTAGCCCCGCAAAGAAACATCCCCCAGAATCACACCATGTGCCTGAGAGCATTGTCCAAGCACTTCTTGAACAGACTTGATGCTGTGATCACTGCCCTGGGGAGCCTGTTCCAGTGCCCAGCCACCCTCCGGTGAAGAAGCTTTTTCTAATGTCTAACTTGCTGCACCAAGAATTTGTTTTTTCAGAGGAATAAGGATGTAGGACAGTGTTTTAATCTACAAACAAGGTATGTTCCAGCTATTTGTGCTGCTGGTTTTAAAGATGCACTTTTATTAGAAGCGCTCATATTTCTGTGCTGGTAAAATATGTAGAGCTGCTGAGTGGACATGAATTTTGAGAAAATCCAGAAGGATCACAACATTCAGGCATTTGCCAGTAGCAATACTCCTCTTTTGTAAAGCAGAAACCAGTTTTTTGGTTCCTCAGCTTTCATTTGCACACATGTCCCTAACAACAAAAAAAAAAGAAACCAGCCCTCCTGATGACACTTGAGACTATCTTGGGCAGAATTTTCCTGCCTCCAGGGCTAGAGGAGGAGCCCATCCAGTGAGTTATTTGTAGGTCAGTTAGTCTTTCCATGATGAGAAATAACAAGGCGATGAAACTAGTTTTATCTTCTGGACTGGTGTGCCTATTGCATGTTGAGATTCTATGTGTATTTTTTAATGTGTTTCTCTCAAAGCACATAATAATGAAGAATTGTGGCATCCCCTTCCTGGGTAGTTATCTACTCAATATGCAAATGTATTCCCAGTGCCCTGAGTAGAAGCCTGCTGGAAGCCTCCCAGTCAGTCCTCACTGAGCAGTTCCTGCATTGCATCTGAGAGTCCAGAACCAAAGACTTTGCTGTCAGTCTGATAAAGGCAAAACAGGCTCTCCATGAGGGAGGAAATATTTAATAGTTATGATGTGCACATCTTTCTTTTATTTTTTTTATCAGTTGGGGAAAAACAAGCAATGGCAGCAGCTGTGCCATGTGAGCGAGTGTGTCATGAGCCTGCTGGGCAAGGCATAGTGAAGGGCATTATTCCGCTGAGAGGTTGGCACTGGCCATGGCCCTCCAGAGTTGCCACAAAGGATTTTCTGTTCGACATCTAACGCAACGAGCACATTCATATGTTTGCAGAGGGTTTCCGTGGAAACCGTGTAAACTGTGACGCTGGCAGACAGAGGCAAAGGTTATACTATTGTAGAGGCCCTTTTGTATTCTCTTTAAATGTTTCAGAGCAGCCATATTTTGTAACTGATACTCTGAGCCTATGCAGCAATTCGTTCAGATTTTTTGGTTTGGTCTTTTGTTTTTCCTCCTTTTTATTCCCCCTTGTCTTTTTCATGGTTGTACTGAGGAGGTCAGATGAGAAGTAAGAATAACAATGAAAATGTGGTACTCTTTTTTTGTTTTTTTTTTTACATAGGATCACTTGTCTGTTAGTGATAATGATACAATTGGAAATGGAGGAAGAAGACACAAAAAATTTCCAACCTATTCTGCTCCTACTAGTACGTTTCTCTTTTTTGTTGAGTGCTTTTATTGCTCAGGTAGAACTGACTCGGGTCACTGCTCACTGGCACTTGGGGAATTTTGAATGCTGGTCTCCTCTCAGAACTAAGGACTTATGCTATTTATAGATACCACTTTTAACAGTGGCTAGCCTTTAGTATGCTTTAAGAGTTCATGCTGTTTTTAAATTTGTCCCACAGATTTAAATTTCCAGACATACCTATTGCTTTGTTCATGTTTCAGGAAGTACTCCCACCATGGGCACAAATGCTACTTATTAAGAAGAAAGAAAGTTGTTGGCTCTTTTATAGGATTATCCAAGTTCCCCTTTGATTGTCCATGTTTGCAAAATTATGCTTGTTCACAGGCTCAGCTTAATTATTATGGGAGGTTATTTTAAATTACTGAACCTGTGTCTGGGCTCATGCTGCAGGTCAGAGACAGATCCAGATACTGCTTGTTCACCTGCTGCTCTATGAAAATGAGATCTTACCTGATCATGCTGTGCATGTATTCATGCCTGCCACTTAACTTTTGAACCTATTGGTTACTTTAAGCCAGACTTGGTACAAAGATAAAATCATCATTTCCTTGTGCTTTACAGAAGTTGATGTCTGGTTAAAGATTTTGATGCTGAGCAGCATCCTCAGTACTTAAACAGCAACCTCAGTACTTGAAGTACAAGTTGCTCATTCCATCTGATTATAGGGCACAGACTAAAAAAAGGTCCAGGTTAAGTGCAGATAATTAATTGAACTTGATCACAAGTTTGCAGAATCAAGAGACAATTTAAATTCTCAGTTTTAAAGAATAAAACATACAAAAAGGGAAAGAAACTTTTTTTTTTAATATAAAATATTACCATCTTACATAGACAAGTAACCTCAAGGCGTTGTTTCTGAACTTGTGAAAGTGCTGTCACAATTACACAAGGCAGGACTTGGCAATTACCTCTTGAGGATACAAGGATGAAAGAGCCAACTTGGAGAACTTACTGTTGAGGGTGATAGTTTCCAATAGGGAATGGAAAGGTGGAATGTGCTGTTAGCTCAGGGTGGCTGCTGATTTACTTTTAGACAGCCAGGCATGCGCCATGCCAGGAGCAGCCAGGAAGGGATGGATTTGTCTGTTTACTTATTTCTCATGTTTTGCTATTTATATATCAGATGTGTAATTATTAAAGGCTTCACATCCAGTGCCTCGTGAATGTGATGATTAAAAATAACTTCAAGAGAATCAACCATCCATTTTAGTCTTCTAGAAATCACTGGTCTTCCAGTCCAGTATCACACAGTTACAAACAACTCATTGAATATGATGTGAAAATGAACACAGGATAGATGTAATGAAAACATTTCTTCAAGTTTCATCCAGCATAATTGTATAATTGCACTCTCTGGGGGACAGGGGTTGTGTGCCAGGTAGGAGCATTTCTCATTATGAATTCCAGTTTTCTGAGTTTGAAGCCAGAAGTCTCAAGAAAAAGTCTGTTCATGTAGCATAAAACTTTGCATTCTTTCACCACATCATACTGACTCCTTTGCAGTACGAACTTTGATTAGTTTTGATAATTTATCACAGAGAGAGAACATGTGCTGATGAGACAGGCCAAAATCAAAATTCTTTAGCAATTTGCCAGAGAATTAAAAAGAACAAAATTATAAACTCACAGCAACCCACAAATGGCATCTTACATGCTTGTTTCAATGCACACTGGAAGCATCACTCAGTAATTAAGATAAATATAGAAATGCAGCTATCTCCCTGCCCAAAATAATGCAATAAATTAGCGAGTTAGAGCAACACATCTTATGGGGAAAAAAAAAATCTAAATAGTTCCCAACTCTAAAAGCAGCACCTACTCCTACTCTTCCAGAAACCTTTGAGATCAGACTCCTGAGACCAGATTAGTCCTGCAGATTCCTTTTTTCCTCTTTGGATTAAGAAATGAGTTCCAAAAATGATGTGGTTCCTCCTCATCCCCACTGTGGTTAAGGCAGAGTTCTGGCTGCCCTGGGTCAGTGTCGTCCTCCACAGCATTCCAGCACGTCTCTGAGAGCTGTCATGAAGGAGTCCTTGGCAAGCATCTAATCACCTATTATTCAGCACTTTATTAATCAAGTTTTGTGGTATTTTTTTGGCATGTTCTTCCATAAATATGGAGATCTTTAATTCTTCAAACAGTGTTAGGTTTTTACAGATATTTATTAAATCCCCACGAAACACCCAATACAAAAGTGAAAAAAATAACTGAAAGACCTAGAAAATACGTTATTTACCTTTAATCATCAAGCAGATGTAATCTCTATATCTTCAGACATTTTTCTTTATCATCAGTAATTTTCTTGTAGTATAAGCTGAAATGCTGTTTACCTAGAATGATTTCCATGAGTTACTCAAATATTAAAAAAAAAAATCACCAAAGCTCTGAACACAATGTCATTTTTCTAAAAATTGCTAATTGATTTTTAAATTTGTTGCTTTTAATTCTTAGTGTTATAGTTAAGAGAAGAATTTGCCTCTATGGCTCAGGCTCTGAACTGCAGCCCATGGGTAATGTCAGATACTTCCACTCAATGTAAACAAACACAGGTTTAGTTGCAAACAAACAAATAACATTTGCAGGCCAGGTTTACCAATGAGCTTTGGAAATTAAAATAAAACAAGTATTATATATTTAGTTTTATCTGGGAGACAGATCCATCTAATATATTTGTTGGCTTCAGAATATTGTTGAAATTACAAATCAAAAAAAAACCAGTAGAAGTCAAAATTGAAAGAATTGTTTGGGGAAGGATTTGAGGGAGAGTCTTTAGTGCTGCATGTGACTGATCAAAAGCTGCATGTGCCTTCAGAATTCTCACTGAGAGTCTTTGCAACTGGAATTCTGAGTCACTGGTGCTGCAGCTCATTCAAGTCCCTGGTTAGAGGAGAAACCAGGAAGCTTTTCTTCACTTGCATGACAACACTGTAGTATAAAGTGTCTTCTGAAGCAGTTTGGGGTGGATGGTTGCTTGTACCATCTTGGCTGCTGGAAAGTTCTGTTCCCATTGGACCATCTCCTCTTTAGACATGAAATATTCATGCTTCATGCAACTGAGATCAAAAGAGAGGATGGTTTAAATCTCTAGGACAAGCGTCCAGTGTCAGCTGGTTTTCCATTCTAGGAACAATCACAGATGTGTTCAAGTCCCCATGATTTTGTGTAGCATGCCAGGATGCATCCATGCTCTGTAATACCAGAGTAGTTTGTTGTGGAGTGTCTTTTATCCAAGTTTCCAGGGCTTACAAGTAACGATGGAGGAGGAGAATTATGGGATAACAGCAGATAATTACTTGCTTGCAGTGGAAAATAATAGTAACCTAATTATGAAATATTTATATATTCTGCTTTTGACTTATAAAATACTGCTCTTACTACTGGGCTTGATGCTGACTCACCCTACCCCTCACCGTGTGTCTTACCAAAGCTTTTGTTAGTACATCTTCAGCACTTGTTCAGAGATGTGCTGGCTGCTGCTCTGGGCACATCTGCTTCTCTGTTCAGTGCAGTAGTTAAGTCCAAATTGACCCTCTGCCATCAGTCAGGCTTGCTTGAAATTCAGCGGAATAGTTTCCAATCCTGAAGGTCTAGAAGACCTTTGGCTCTCTAAATTCAATTTGCTTTTTTAATACCATGAGCAAAAGGTGGCAGAGACAAGAAGGAGGTCAAATTCAGGCCAAGTCAATTGAGATTGATGTACATATTTATATAGGTTAAACTTCAAATGCAAAGAACTTTATGCATTTGCTAGTTGAGTAGTTTGTTGGGGGGGGTTAATTATTTTCAAGCAAGCTGTAGACAATATTAACCATGTGACTACACACAGAAAAAGTGTTTCTAACCACTGTAAATCCTAGGGATTTCCCTGGGAAGGATAATTAAAGCAACATGCTGTGAACACAGCTAATAAAGTAGTTGCCTTTTGAACTTTTGAGTAGGACAGCCAGGCCCATGTGGCACTGCTCTGCTCCACACTTTCCCCTGCTCTCCTCCCCCAGATTATTTTTAACCCTGATGTGTTTGTGTAACCACTGCAGACTCAAGCTTCATGGAGAGATGTGCTTAGCACAAGTAGGGAATGGCATTTTCAGAGGTGGGGGACTGAAGTACATGCACTGGGAGGGGCAGGATTGCCTTAAGGCAGCCAGGAAAACATGAAAAATTGTAACGTAAGGTATGTTTAACTTAAGTCCTCTAAAGATGATAATTTTGTAAGTATTAGGGATACAGCTATAACCTCCATCAAATTCTGCATGTTTGTTAATTTTTCCCATGTTATGTTTTGACAGTCACAAACATTTGTTTGTAAATGGCTCAAGGAGGGAAAAATTGTCCCATATGCTAAAGCAAAACTAATTTTGGTAATGGAGAAAAAAGTCTTGGAGTCTTGAATGGGATGAGAAAAGACACTCTCAGCATAATCTGTGAATAGTGATTCACAGTTTTTTGTCCCTTATGCCATCTCATGGCTGATATAAACTGTTAGTCCTCTTAACAGAGCCTTCCCTCCACACCCCAGTTTGAGCTTGCCTTTTTTAAGCATTTGCTAGAGTAAGGGGATAGCTCTTTTCTCACTATGCCTAAGGTTTTTTTTCCTTGCTCATGGCCAATCAGTGACAATGTGCTTGCTGCACAGTCAGGCCTAGGCTTGGCTGACATCATTTGTCTCACACTTCTATCAATCCCTAAAATTGCTATTTGTAAATTATAGTTAAAAACCTTAAAACAGCCATAACATTCCCACTAAGCCTCTTCTTCATATATGAAATCAATATATGTAGTTGTGTTGTTTATTTAAAATATTTTGAGTTTTTAACTATAGCTATCATAAATCAGCTTTTTTGAAATGCTCTTGTTTTCTGTTTAATGTGAGAATTGTGTATAAGTCAGTTAAATGTTAAAATTCCTTATTTGAGAGGCTTGCCAATTTATTTTGACATAGTCAAGCTGATGTTGGTGTATTAATGTGATTTATGTTATTGCTCTTCATATAAAATTTACGGCAGAGTGATTCAGAGATCCCAAGATGAACTGAGGAGACTTGCTCAGGGTGTGGTGCATAATATTAATAAAGATACAATTTGTCATGAAGACTGTATGATCGAAGACCTGGCACAATTTCATCTTTTCCTCAAGTTTCCAGTTACAAATGTCCCACTGAGATTAGCTGTTGGCCAGGTTTCCCAATCCTCACTGGTGAGTTATGGAGGGCGTTGAGCTGCAATTCTGTATGGTCAGTGCATGGTGGTCATCTTAAATGGGGTCTACACTGAGCTGTCGGTGCTGCTAAAGGTCAGGATTTGATGTGAAGGGAGAGGAACTCCAGGGGTTTGGGCTATAAAAAGGTTTGGATGCATGCTGCCATACACAAGATTGGTTGTTGCTGTAAATATTTGTAAAATCCAGCAGTTGCCTCGTGTCCATCATCTGGATTGCCCACCGGCACAGCCTCTGACCCTCCAGCAAAACTCAGGAGGCAGCTGCTTTGGCCATGACATTTCTCAGGATAATCAGGCTACCATAAATCACAAAGGCTTTTCATGTGCCCTGGGATCGATAAGAGGTTTCCCTGTTCTCCAATGTCACACGTTGTACCAGTGACCCAGGAGGGCTCTTGCAGGTTGCTGGGAGTAGTCCTTGTTACTCCAAATGGATCTATCCAGGTTGATGTGAATCAATGAGTTTTAAAAAAATTATTTATGTGACAGACTTGTTTCTTCTACTCCATAACCTTATGTAGATCTGCATATAAAGTGGAGTTGTTTTCCCCTGCATCTGTGCAGGTCAGGGACAGCCCGAGAAAAAAGTCACCAGAGGAAGCTGGAGACTGCAGAAAAGGGAGAGTGTTGCAAAATATGGAAGGCTGTGACTGCTTTTCCAGTTAAATTTTTTTTCACAGAGAACTTCTTAGTTTCTGCTGTGGAGGAACCAGGTTTCATGTTTTTCAAATGACACAGGGACATTGTTCAGCCATTGTCACTGTGTGTGGGTTATGTGTTTGCCTACTTTCACAGCTTAATACGGATAAGTGCTACCAGAACATAATCTTTTAATTTAGCTCTCTGTTGTCTACTGACTTGTGAAATATTTTTAGGTAACTTAAGCACAAGTGATTATGTAGATAAGCAGAGGCGAGTCTTTAAAAATAAAAAAAAGTGCTTTTTATTGTCACTTGCATTTATCATTTCTCCAACAAGCTCTGGATTCCTCCTCTGCTGCTTTTCCAGAATGAGTTTGCTTGTGTGACTGAGTTTGTTCTGACTTGTATGTTTTGTGTACCGAAAATCGTAATCTCAAAACGTCTCTATTGTCTGTACAATCTTAACAATTTTCATGTAAAACAAGAAAACATTTTATGGAGTGAAATACGGAAACCTGTACACTTCTGTCTGCTCCAGTGTCATGCAATGCAGTGATGGCAACAGCCCAGTTACACTGCCTTTCCTTGGCACAAGAGGTTCCATAGTGGGCAGGGTGGATTTTGGATCTGATCTCTCAGGGTTGTGCTTTTTTTGGTTTTGTCTTTTATCATGCTGACTCTCAGAAAAGGGTGACTGGATAAGCTGCTTGTCAAGGGTTCCCTCCCTTTCATTTTTTCCACGAAAAACTCACTCAACAGTGAAGGAATAGCAAAATGTGAATGATTAAAACAGTTTGGGTCTACAGAGTTAAGCGTGCAAGTTCATTTATGAGACTCAACGCATGCAAATAGCATTTATGGCCATGTGGCAGAACATATTGGATACATCAAACCAGCATCCTAGGCTCCGGAAGTTTTTTCCCCACTGCTTATGCTGAAAAATGTTGGCAGGCCAGCCTGCAAATGTGGAGGTGCAGACTGCACCTGCTGCAGGCTGAGTGCATTATAAGGAGCCTTCCTTAAGGGAGAAAAAACATCACCCCTTCAGTTAAAGGTAAAGCTACAGGACTCAAATTCTCGTATTCTGTGTGGTTGTCAGCAACCAACTTAGTTCTCACTTCTTGACAATAAAGTGTGTCTGGCTCAGTTCCAGTTTACACTGAGTAAAGTGTGAGTTGCACAGCTTGACTATTTGTGTTGACTTTAACATTGCACAATATAATTGGGGAAAAACTAATGCTTTAGATTTAACACAGCAACACCCAAAACAAGGTTCAAATGCACTCAAATGCTTATTTCTTAGGAAAAAATGTATCTTGCTGCCATATAGTCTCTTTAATGTGGTGTCTGAAAGAGATGACAATTTTATTAGCTTGCTCTGTTTAAAAGCAGAGGAACTTAAATATGGTGTACTGGATTAGACTGTTTGATTAGCAACCAGTTTGGGCTGTAGTATGACAAATTGTTTATGGCTGCATTGCTACTTGAAGAAGTGGTATTAGACATTCCTGTATCATCATTATCTTTATTTCAGAACAAACATTCATGTAGATATGCAGGTAACTGACAGGGGAACTGATACAGCTGAAAATTAATCCATTTAAAAAAAAACCAAAAAACAAACAAAAAAACCAACTTAAAAAACCCTTACAAACATTTGCTGGTATGAATCTGAAGATGTGATAAAGGGAGAGAGATTGAATGGCTGGGCAGGTTGGGAGGAGGTATAACAATATTTAAAACATTATTTTTTAAATGCAAATTAATTTGTGTCAGTTTAAGGGTGTAGTTTGGCTTCAGTGCTAGTGTAAAGAATTACTGTATATTAGTAAAATCAGTTAATAAAATTTTGAACAATTGCTACCTATTTATTTTCAGCTCCACATACTGAGTTTAGAAAATGCTAATGTCTGAACACACATCTAACACACCTGAACAATGTGTAAATAAGAAAATCCCAAATCCATTGTAACATTTAAAAAGAAAAGAAAAAGAAAAATTTTCAACTCAGATATTTATGGTATTTGATGTCCTCATCAGGTGAATTTCAGAATTAGTTTAATTTTGAGGTGCTTATCCGATTTATTTTTTTCTCTAACCTTAGAGGAGTTGCAGTTAGTCATTACTAAAATGTATACAAGGGAGGATGAACAGCTGACTTTCTAGTGCCAGAAAATTGCATTGACGACCTCTCAGTCCATATTCTTCTACCTGTTTCCCTGTCCCTCTCAAGCATTCTCCCATGTTCCTGAAGCATCTGTGTTGCTGCCAGCTGCCATACGTAGCTGACGGTGTTGGCTAAAGCCAAGTCTTTGATTCAGACTGGAACCTGTTTCATAGGGAGGCTGGAACTGAGATCAAGAGACGCCCCGTTTGCTTCCAACAAGTCTCCTGGCAGACAAGATATTGGAGGGGGATGGGGGGAGGAGAAAGAGCAGACTGTTCCTTAAAAACAAGCAGGCGAGAAATTGCAGGAGCAGAGCAGCTCAACGTGCTCCTGAGAAAGGAACCGCTCAGATGCGGCACAGCCCAGCTCGAGTGCTCAGACCCCAAATCAGTCACACCAGTTAATGATGCTGTGCACACGCTGCTGGTTTGCAGTGCTGGGAGCTCTCAGTAAGATGGATTGCACCGCATAGAGAAAATGGAGATGTCTGAAACCAGCCAGAAAAGATCAGCATAAAAGGTAGGTTAATGTTCTGTTGCTAGGTGATCTAATAATTTGGTCCCTTTTCTGTTACTCTGTCTGGTGGTATTTATTTTTATATACATTCAGTACATTATGAAAGATATAAATATATCAAGTCAGTGCTTTCTGGGGGGTTCTTTCTCAGTATAAATTCTCCTCGCATTTGGTCTCTTGCACTTTTTTTACTTTAGTACTTCTTGTTTCTCTGACCTCATTATTATTTTTGAACTGTTTTTGTGATTTGACATTGAAAATAGTTATTGCAACAAAAGCAGCACAGCAGGATACTTAGACTTTACAAAAGTGTCAGATGGGGATGGTTAGGATGTAATGTTGCAACCTAAAATCCACAGTTCCAAGTTCCTGGAATAAATTGAAGCTTTCATTAAATAAAACTTACTCCTAAGTGGAGAAGTACACAGCTTCTTGACAGAGAGTTATGTTCTACTTTCCCTCTGTAGCCCAGTTACGGGTGTAAAGTACAGAACAGGATATGGAAGCCAAACCCATGAGCTATATAAGGCATCAAAGCACAGGAGGGCACGACCTGTTTTCTTTTGTATCAGAATCAGTTCAGCGTGAACCAGGAGGGGGAAGTGTCATTTGATTAACAAGTTACGTTGTAGCAAGACCTTGTGAGCCTTTTTGTTTCACAGTAAAAGTATTTTCAGCGGAGATGAGGATTCTGTGTAACAACAATTTATCCATTCTGACTTTCTCTTCTTGGTTGGGCCCCACATTGGAGAAGTTGTATGTATGAGAAAACTACTCTTCTCCATGCTTTGAATCTCTTTTTAGTGTGTCAGCACGTGTGTGTTAGGCCAAAACGTGGGCTAGAATGTGTGTCTCAGCAGAGCAAGAGTGATGGCTCTCACCAGGATAGAATCAAGTATGAGTTTATATTTGATTTATCTGTGTATGTTTGTCCTTTCTGACCCGTGTAGATATAGTGTCTTGTTGCTATAGGATTTCTCATTTCTACCTGTGCCTCAGTCTCTGGAACTATTCTGGAGCATGCATAAGAAATGTTAGTACTGTTCAGGAAGGTGGTACCTCACTTTCTTTAATTCATAAACATCATTGGAGGGGGTGGAAGCCAAAAGTAGCCTTGCAGCAAAGCTGGTTTCTTCTCTAGGCACAAGTAGCACACGCACACAAAAAAAAGAAAAGGTGGGGGAGAAGATCTTCTATCACAATTCATAGACGTTGAGATCTGGATTTTCTGTAAATACTTTTGTATTATTGCTGGTTCTGTGCTGAGAAGGAGGTATTGATTTTTTTGGTTCCCAAAAGCTGATGGCATTTTTAACAAATATCCTCTTTCTTAAAATTCAGTAGAAGATGCAAATAAATAATAAAAGAATGGTTAATTTGTTTGAACATTTTCCAGGAAACAGTAGGGGTTATATGAGAGTCAGCCTGGGCCCAACAGAGCAGGCATTGAACCAGACCTAATAAGAACAACTGGACCCAACACCCATATTATGTTCAGTAATGGAGGGGTTTTGTACTACAAGGACTTCAATGTTGTAATCTTAATGGCTAGAGGTAACAAACCAGGCTGAAAGGAAAGAGGAAAAAGTAAAGTCCAAGGCAATTAGAAAAATCTCTTTCGTGAATTTTGAGTATTGCCAGTCACATTTGTGCCATTTTTACAGATGAATGGGCTTTTCTGTCACTGTAAGAATGAATTGTAAAGTAATAGACTTGAACTAATTATGTCCTATAAACCTATAATAATAACAATAAATGTGTTTTGAAGTTCAGACATGCATGCAGTTGATCCGGCCAACTGAGGCACAGTCAGCAGCCGAGCAAGTCTCCTGCTTGGGGTTAACAGGATTCAGGAACATTTTAGGGGAAAAAATGGTCTGATAAGACAAATCCTGGGAAGGAGGGAAAGAGCAGGAGTTAAAGCTGGTCACCAGTTCAAGCAAGGTTCTTGCTATCCGCATTTCTAGACTGCTTTTAGTTACCTGCAGGTGCTGGAAGGTGTCTGTTCTGGCTCGGATGGAGCTTCTTACCCCAACACAGATGGAGAGCAGTGGAGGCTGATGGATCTGGTCTCAAGCTCTTCATCCCTTGTGGCATTTAGCCAGTGATGTCATGGTCTTATGTTTTCTCCTGATGCTTTTTGTCTTTTTCTTGTTGAACCTCACCATTTTCGGCAGGGGGGAAAGGGAAAATACACACAGGGCAGAAGAGGGGAGACATAATATATGGTTGCATTTATAAGAGTATTTTTTCTAAGCTGAGCAGCGGTCAGATCCCCAGACACCATCCCAAGAGTTAATTCTTTAGAAAAACTTAAGCTCCTTTTATACTTCTTCCAGATTTTTCCCAAACTCTTGAAGCAAGGTCCTGATGTTTTCTCCCCAGCATCCCCAAACTGATCACACATACCAGGCTTCCCAGAGGTCAGTCAGCAAATGCTGAATGAACTCCTGCTGCACTCAAGCAACAAATGCAAAACTCACCTCTGGAATGAAGCCATCAGAGTTCATAGAGCTTGTCTCCAGGATGTGAATTATGTGTCCCAGAGCATGATATGTTCATCCAGCTTTCCAGGTACCTCCTGGGAGCTCTGTGTGTGCAGCTGGATAATGTTGCATCCCAGATGATGTATTCTTTCTCTCTCTCTGGGGAAAAAAAACAAGGCAGAAAGAACAAAACCAATTAAACCTGTAGTAACTGTTGTATTTCTTCTCAATCCCAATTTTTCTCATTATCTGTAATATACAAGAAAGTCATAGACATGGTTTTCTTGGCTCTTACCTGGTAATGCTTTCTCAGCTCTGTGGGTGGTTTCTATCTGGAGTTTCATACTTGGTTACAGGGCTGCAGTGTCCCAGGATTTCATCCTTGTGCTCTCCCTTGTAGTATGTCAGCAAAGCCGTTTGGGAATCAGTGTGGGAAACTGGCTGAAAACCAACGTGCATCCTCCTGCCAGCCTGGGTCATGGCGGGGCTGCACAGCAGAGGGTGCAGCTCAAGGACTGAAAGGACTTGCTGCGGGCAGGAGGAGGGCTTGGGTTTTGCTGGAGCTGGTTTTAACAGGACTTCCCAGTGTTTCACCTGGAAAATACATGAGATTATAGTGGAAGCAGTTCAGATGCTCCATGTTGGCTCACTGTTCACAGAATACCTCGAATGGTAAATTGCAGTGACACAAATGAGGGATGGTTGAACTGTGCCACATTTGATCCACTGATACCAGAATATCAAAATATGCTGTTGAACACTGCTTGACTTGAGCTTTTTTCCTCTGAAGATGTGAATTTACATACCAAATATTTTTGCATGCAAATATTTTTATATTAAATATATTATTGACTGTAGATGCTTGCATGTTAAAATGAATTTTCATAATACACTATATCGTCCTTCAAATCCTGCTTCTCTTTGTTCCTCAAACCTGAGAAAGTGTCCCTCTTCAGTAGCTTTTGAGGAATGGTGTTCCCAAGTGTGCTTTTGAGCCTGATTATTTGTATGAAAATTCAGGTGTCTGCTTCTTTCTTTTTGATCCAGCTCTGTTTGTGTTTACAAATGCTTATCAGGTTTTTTTAATGAGATTTTTAGGCTTTATACCAAGACATGAAAGTATTTTTGTTAGGTTTTTTTTCTTTTCCTAATGTAATGAGCTTCAGTGAGAATCTTTGCATACAATTGCACACAAAAGGAGAAAAGCTAAAGCTCAGCTGTTTGCCATGGATGTGGCCTCAATGCTGTGTAACCCAGCGTTAGTTCTCTGCAGTTCCCTCAATGTCTCTAAGTGTCTCATGAAAGAGCAGGCACCAGCTGGAGCCCTGTGGAAGTTCTCTGGTGGTCTTTGAATGTTCTGAAGCCTTTTATTTAAGCTGGGGTTATGAGATGCTTTGAAAATGCTGTAATTGAGGAATTTCTTCATTCCAGGCTGGGAGATGAGCTCTGAGCAGATATTAAACAGGTCTTGTTTTCTGGGTGTTCGTTGAACAGCTCAGGAAGGAGAGCTATATAAAAACCTTAGGAGGTGATAAGTGCAGTGTAAAATGATACAGGAAAGTTTGTCATAAAATGCACAATGGTCATTTCAAATGTTTTTCTTAATTGTATGCTGTTGGGTTTTTATTTTACCTTGAATAGAGGTGGTTGTGCACTATCAGAGAACTTACTAATGATCTTTAAACAATTTCCTAGAATTTTTCCTAAATTTTCTGATCGTGGTAGTTATTGACTTGTTCTCCTTTCATTTTAAGATCTGCAGAGATCATGAGGGACATTAATTGTGTCCAGACTTGGAAGTTGTATGCACTGCCTTCCTTTGAATTAACATTGTTCCCTGTTTTCCGTTTGTTTCAGGGGAAGCCTTCCATCCACAGTGTTGAAGCATGAGTGCTGATGCCAGCCAGGTGGTGATCACTACTCCTCCCCCGGCCACCATGCCTCACAAGGAGCGGTACTTCGATCGCATCAATGAGAATGACCCGGAGTACATCCGGGAGAGAAACATGTCCCCTGACCTGAGACAGGACTTCAATATGATGGAGCAGAGGAAGAGGGTCACCCAGATACTGCAGAGCCCTGTGAGTGCTAGTCATGGGGAGTAAAAAGGAAAGGGTGTTATAAAAAAAGAAATCTGTATCACAGCTAGATAGAATGTCTCTGGACCGTCTTTTAAGAAAAGTCACTAAACAGATTTTCGAGCATTTTGTTGGCATGGTGGACAAGCAGCCTTTATTGTGTTGGTTTTTCTCCTGATACTTTTATATTCTTATGGTTCATTGCAGTATTACAGAAAGATGTGGCTGGCTGCAGGCTTCCTAATTAAAACTTAGGGACAGGGAAGAGAGTGAAGGAGTCACCGGTCAAATAAGAACAAATTAGGGCATTACGTGGTGTTCTGCTTTCTGGGTTTGAATATTAACCTATCATTTGCATCAAGAATGCTTTAATTAACATTTATAATTGGGTTAAGTTTATTTAAAAGCTAGACTATGTTCTTTTTATGTCCTTGAGGGTGATCATAGCCCTACTTGGCCATATTAGCGCTCATCTACTGCTTGTGCAAGTTTAGTACTTGTGTAGACTAAATATAAAACTATTAAATCTATTGAACTATGCTCATAGTAGTTTTAATTTGTATTTTAATATCTGTATTCTTTTGAGTTTAACCTGATGAATACATTGGAAAGTGATACTGTTGCCTTTAGTATTTTGAAGCCATAGGTAGTGAATGAGGCCTGTGGGGTGATCCTTTGGGAGGATCTGGGTGTAACATGAGTATTGAGGATAATGGGACAGGGAAGGGGCTAAGCAGCTTTACAGATCCTTCTGTCTTCAGTTCCTCTGTAAATTGGGGTGCTTCTGTAATTTTTTTTGAAGCTTTTCCATATGTAATGAGATTGCAAACAGCTGTTAGTAATCACCCTATTATAGTCATCCATGAATAACAGGATTGTTCGCTAAAGTGTTGTTGTGGAGTGTCTCTTGGATCTGTGTGTTGCTTTGAGTATAATGTGAACCTGTTGACTAAGGAATTTATTATTTTTCAAGTCAATTTGTGCAAGCTTGGGTTTCCAGTCAGGCTCTTTTATAAAGAAAATACTCTAAGGAGGTACTGCATAATGTTTTAGTCATGATAATTTAATGTTAATTACTCAGTTGTAAAATGTGATTGGAGTCTACTCATTCGTGTTCAAATACTCACATTATGAGTAGCCAGGACTCCCAGCAAAGACTAAATCTTTAGCCTAACAGATAAAAATAAGTTGGAGAGGTCATTTGGCTTTGTTTATAGGGGGTGGTTTTTTGGTCCTTTTGATGACAGTATTGAATCTGATGAGCGTAACTATTTCATTAATATTTTGGGGCACCTTTTGCCAAGTCTGCCAGATGTAATTAATGTCCCTTTGCTGCAGCCTCTGTGGTGGTTTTTTTAGTAGATGCAGTGTCAGCGTGCAGATTTTAGGAAAGGGTGTGAAGAGGGGTATGAACCCCTGAGTTTAGGTTGCTGTTTTAACACAAAAGGTTGCAGCACAGAACTGCTGGGCTGCTGTCAGTGTCCTGCTGCAAGAGAAGCTGAGCCCAGCACTTTTTGGGAAGCAATTGTTCAGAGCTGCCAATAAGTTGCAAGTTTTTGTTGTGTAAGGGAACAGTTGTCCAAATAAGCCAGGGGCCTGCTGTCTGCTTGGCTTACAGAGAAATGGGAACATGGGAGCTGAGTTTGTGATCAGGCATGAAGAAGAGTTGTCTCAGCTCCATTTCCCCTCAAGTATCTCCTTTTATCTTCTCTTTTCCTGATACAGAAAATTTAGAGGAACTCTGCTGTGGTTTCTCACATGAGGAAATTAAAGCATTTTTATACAGCATCCATGGCCAAATGTCCATCAAGATAATTTCATAATAAATTTGGGGGTGGAAGGTGCAGTATTTTTTCCAGGCTTCAGTTGCTTTGTGCCGGTTCCTGGGACTGAAAACTTTTACCTTGTTCTCCTGAATTTAAAATTCGTCACAAAATGGGCAGAAAGTATTGTTCCTATTACCAGTCTGTGTGACACAGGTTCAGGATTGAATTGATGAGTATTGTCCATAGTGTTTTTGTTCTATTGCTGCAGAATTACATTGTGTTAGACATTTTCATAGAACTTAGTTGCTTTTCTGGATTATTCCTCCTGACAGAGAGAATATAGTTTGAAGGTGTTTAGAAGAAGAGGAAGAGAAATTATGAGACAGTTTAAGAAGAGCTTGCTTTACTGGTAAATCTTCACCTACTCTTAGATATATAAATCCATATCTTCACCAAGCCTTGATAAATGCATTCAGATCAAAGAAATAGTCATTGACTCCTCTTCTGGCAAATATTAGGATATATGAAGTGTATCTAGCAAGGATAGTAACTGTCTTAAAAGTACACAAGGATGTATGGAGTTGAGGTGAGCTTTGAACGTGCACTTTCTGTGAGCAAAGGTGCAAAACTAAAGGGTTAATCTCCGTCACATAGTAGGAAGCTTGGGTACTCATTTAATCTGGTTTTATTAATGAGCATTTTTCTTTCTTTCAAGTAGGAAAATCTAAATCCTTTAGCAAGGAAATAAATTAGAGAATATATTTCAGGAACCACGGTATATTTTATTCAGTACATGTTATTGTAAGGGCTACAGGCCTGACCAGACATCTTCAGACATCAAGCTGTTGCATCTCTCTGATGTGCTGCTTGGTGCCCATACTAGTGTGCAGTCTGACTACTCCTCTCTGATGTGCAATTTCCCTTTCCTAAATTAAATAATTTAAAAGCTACTGAAAAGCTATTTCCATTACCTCTGATGTTTGCTAATGTCTTGGAGTCTGTTCATAATAAACCTTAAACAAATCAGAGTTGTTTTCTGACCACTGCCCATGGAGAATGTCTTGACATTATCAGTTGAGTTCTCAGATGTGTTTGCCTAATACTGCGTGTAGCCCTTGAGCATCCGATAGCCTGGAGAATCTGATAAACTGAGCACGTTTGCTGTTCTGTGTCTGTTAGAAAGGTGGAAAGAAATCAAGATCATATTCAAATCAAGATTCTGATAGCATCCAGAAGTACTGCTGGCCTATCTTTAGCATAAAGGCATTTGGGGTTATTTTGGTAATGTCTTCAGTTTCAGAGGATTCAGGTAGGAAGGTGTTATTTTTAAAGGAAAGGTTTTATGCAGTGAACTAATTTTATTACTTATTAGGTCCAAGATACTTGTACTATAATGTATCCAAAATCTGGAAAGATGGGTTGGTTGCTTGGGTTTTTTTTATATTTTCCAACTTAACACTGCAATTAAAAACAGTTTTGCCTGTATGCAAACAGTCATATGTTGCTTGTTACACAGAACAGCTATGTCTTTCATGGAGCAAAAATACATTTGCTGTACCATCAACCCCCTTATTTCAGTTGTGGTATACAAGTCCTTCTGGCCTTTATTTCCTTCTAGCATTTCTCTGATGCTGTCACCATAGCAACCAGAAACTCCTAAAACACTTTTTTAAAAAAAAGGGCAGTGGTTGTACAGTTATGGTGTTTATGAAAACTGAACAGCCAGTTCAGCACTGAGGAGCTGAATGAACATAGAGATTGGGAGAAAATCACCACATCGTGAAGCAAGGAAGGTGTTGGATGTTTCTGCAGGCAGGCAGCAGTGCCACTCTGCTTCCAGTGCAGTGAGACCATGTGAAACAATTATCCACCCAGCAGAAAAGCTAACTACAGGCTTCAGCTAACAGGACAGTGTGTGTAACCTAACAGGAAATCAGGATCAGACTGTGCTGAGGAGTACCTCACATCCCTTAATATTGGTATCTTGGAAGGAAAGCTACAGGTGTGGGTGGAAATGGAAGAGGATGCATTCTTAGACAAAAATGTGCTTATATATGAGATATACTTTATTGTTTTTACTGATGTAAGAAGAAGTGTCTGAAGTGATGAGTTGAACAGCTGTTTCATGTAAACATAAAAATGCCCAGTTACTGGAACATAAATGTCCAGTTTATGTTTTTAATTTACCAGTGAAGTATTGTATGGTTTCTTGAGACCCGCTGGATGTGTGCTTGCTATTTTTACATATAAAACACAGCTATTTGGAGCTTGGGCTTTTTTTTCTTAAGTTGAGCTCTGTGTTGGCAGGATCCCATCAGGCTTTACTTTAATTTCATGCTGGATCTAGAGAGTGTCTACCAACCCGTCATGACTCTGCAGGGTGTTCAGGGCCACTCTGGCTTGACACTGCCATTGCAGGAAGGTTCAGGTCAAGCTACCCAGATTGCAAAATTTGGGGGGGTTATGCTGAGGTTAAAATTGTGCTTCTCTACTGTGCCTTCCTTCCTTCCTTGTACATGCACACACCCCCCTGCCTCCCACACTAGCCGGTCTTGCCCAAAAAAAGTGGGGAGATAACTATACAGCTTAGCAACTCTTCTATTCAGAGGTCTGCCTTAGCATGCAGCATGCAGGCAGATTTTTCTCCTCAAAAACAAGCAATCCCACCCACACTTGGATTTTTTTTTTCTGGCTATGTTATTTTCAAACCATCAGGACAGAGATGAAGGATGATTTAATTTATTTTTTCTCCAGCTTTTGCAGTTGTTTAGCCTGCGTTATTTTGAATCTAGTGAACATCCAGTATTTTTGCAATACCACTCCCTTTTGGGGCAGTTTATTTTCTTAAAAATATCAAAGTCCTTTCAGTTCCTCATATGTTTTGCGTTTTACTGCTCTTTTCTCAGAAGTTCAAAAGCCTTTCACATCCTTCAGAAGCCTCACCTCTTGGCCACAAGAAACTCACAACCTTTTATATCACCTGAGGACCTCCTCACTGGGCAGTCCTCTCACCTTGCACCTCCCTGCTCTGGCTTTTGTCTTCCCTGACATCTTCCCGACATTCTGCTGGGAAGTCATGACTCTCCTCTCACTGCAGTATCTTATTTAATTGCATGCTTTTGTCATACAACCTGTTCAGAATTTTGTTCACCCAGAGGCAAGAGCTCAACTTGGCACGTCACTGAAGGCATACTACAAAATGTTCATTAAAGATCCCCTCTGCTCTGTGACAATGTTTTAAGTAAGAGGGAATTTGTGTTCAGGGCAATGTTGTCTCAAATCAAGGCCATCCAGTAGATCTCTGTGAGGTCCCAAGAAATTCCAATCCCTAGCTATCATTTCTATGGCTCCAACAGCGCACTGTAAATTCACACCAATGTCCTGCACCTCGAGTGCATGTCATGAGTATTTCCCTGTTTCATTAGATATAAAAGCCAACAGATACATGTTGAACAATACCAATAAAACCATGACTGGTGACTTTCCTTCTTGGCTGCAGAGGCATGTGCATCCAGAACACCCTGCAAGAGCTCTGCCATCCTTCCTAATGCATTGCCACCATGTGTACTCCCACCCTTCCAAGTCCTGCACTTACTGAAAAACCCAGTTAATTTTGCTCAGAAATGCGTGAGACCCCTGACGAGCTGAAATTTTGTTTCTTTTAGCACTTTACATTTCATTGTGTGTTCCATTTACATTCATTACATTTCATTTGCATTCCATTTAACAAGATGTATAGTATGACTTTACTCCAAGAGGGAACACGAGGGAGAGATCCAGACCCCCATGCAGAGCAGCAGTTGTGTGAGTGGCTGGCTCTGGGAACTGAGTGTGCTGGAGATGGGCTTGGCAAAGGAGTTCAGTGCCTCAGGTTTGGCTGTAATCATAGGGTATCTCTACGCTGCTTATCACAGGAGTAAACATTCTGCTGCAGCTCACAAAGGAAAGCCAGCATGCACCAGGTTAAAGGAGCTGGAAAAACTGGCACAGGCTGAGGTGTGTGTGGGGACCGCCTTGCTGTCAGCCGAGTCACTAAATCCAGCCCAGGTACCCTCACCCTTCAGTGCAAGAGATTATAATAACTTTAGGTAATTCCCCATACTTCTTGCTGAACCTATTTCTTTTTGTCTTAACACAGAAGCCCCCTCCCCCTTGTTCTCCTTCATGGCATTGACAAACACTTTTTGTGACTCTTATCTTCTCCCCGCCAGCCTTTGCTCACTGGCGGTTTTTTTGTGGCCAGCTCCACCCTGTTCCACTTAAGGCACCAGTTGTTTGTATCTAAACTCCAGTCTTGAAAGAGCCTGTTAGGAACCGTGTCGGCTGTTTCCGTGAAGGTCTTCCTCTCACGGGCAGCTGTGTTTACAGCACAGGAGTCAAAATTAACGTCTCTTCGCTCTCAAGGACGAAATACCAGTTAAGTTTGAAACTTTTCTTCAGTGGTGGAGATTTGGCTTAACGGCTCTGTGTGGATGCGTTTAGATAAGTTCAATAATACCCTTTTTAAAAATGGATTTAAGGTATTAGAAACTGATCAAAATGGACAAAAGTGAAAATGGGTGAATGGGTTTCTTGTGTTATTCAACAGGTTTTAGTCTTAACAGCAGTGCTGCTATGAAAGGTAGGGTCCTCACATACCTTTTTTAGCTACTTTCCTGTAGAATGACATGAAGCTGTTTGGTCATTACCAAATTAATTAATTAATTGGTAATTAGACCTAATGTGCTTTTAATGAGCACATGCTTTCTCCTCTTAAAGGTTTGCTATGATGTGGAGTATATGTAGATGACTTGTATACCATTATTATTTGCTTATTATTTTATTTCTACTTTTGAGTTGGATACATGTAGAAATCAGTGGTCAACAAAAAAGAAGCAGCACAGATAGTCAAAATACTTATAAGCCTGTGTACTTCTTAGCATCCTCAGAGACCTGAGATGTTGATGATGAAGAGGTTAATACCAAACTTTCTAGCAACATAATTATTCTGCACTATATGTGTTTGTATCCATGTAAAATAGGTTATTCTAGCATGTTGATTAATCTAGTTCTTCCTGCATAGACTGAAAAGTACTAGTTGTCAACTGGTACATGCAAGTGTTGCTTTGGTTCTTAAAAGCCCAGATTTACACTGTCAGCTCACACTTAGACTGTCTTTCTGAAAGAAAATGGAAGTCAGTGAGTCAGAACTGAGCTTGTTAACTTCACTCTCAATTTCAGAGAACTGTTGCATATCTAAGTTGAAAGATTTTTCTGTCTAAACTGCCTGAGTCTATGATGTGTGTTTAGAGGATAATTGCAAATAGTTCTGGAGAAATAATTTTGTGATATTAGAAAGACCTTGACCTAATCAGTCTACTAATGACTCCATCAAGAAAAGCTGTGTCTGTTCTGCAGGCTGTGCAGTACCATGTAAGGCTGCAAAAAAGCTGACTACAGTTTTGAAAAGAGTGGTGTTCTGAAAGCAGTTTTAGGAACAGGCTGAGCTGCCCTGTTCATTTTTACTGGTGAGTTGTGTGGAAATTCATGTCTCAGAGCAAGGTGGTGGAGTGGCACTCAGAAGGTAGGTGAGGTTGAAGCAGAGCAGCAGCCTATGTTCTACCAAGATCAGGCTATTCACTTGAGTGTCTGCTGCTGCCAGGTGAATAAAAGCCCTACTCAGCATCCTCCCAGTTGTGCTTCTTGTCTGAAATGTTACTGTACCTCCTTTCCAGTAGCTGTCATGGGCACAGTTTTCATACCATTGTTTCCTGTGCAAACGTTCAGTCTGATGCTTGAAGTGCTGTTTCAGCACAAACAAGGGGGGACACAGGTGCTTGGCTGGGCAGGTGAGGTCCCTGAGGGCAGAAGGATGCTTGTGCAAACAGGAAGTGATTCCCAGCTGTGGAGGATTGGGTTATCCAGGCTACATCCTAGCTGTGTGCAGGCACAGACAGGTGTCCGAGTCCAGCTGTGTTGGCAGGATCGTGGGCAGCTGTGAAGTGCTGTGCTGCTCACTTTGGGACTTGTCCCCCAGTGTAAGAAGTCACTGCTCTTAGTGCCTCATGTCTAAAGTTGTAGTGGTTTCAAACAAACAACCAAAACAATGAACATGTACCCAGAGAGCCTGCTAAATCCCAGGGCTGAAACTTTCCCTTGGTTGAGCAATGCCGAGCGTACAGCTGAATAACATAATTTTTCATTCATCTGACAGTAGAGTTTTTCCTTTGTCAGCATTTTCTTGTCAAATACTACGTCTGAAATTACCAGTGACCTTTCTGCTTGAAAAATATCTGCTTTGTGCTAGAGCAGCACGTTTGTCATCTCTTTGAAACTGTCTTTCTCCAGTGTGACTTATTTGTATGACTTTTACTTGATCACTTGTGGGCAGTGTAATACCACACATGTATAAATATATTACAATCTCACAAATTAAAGCAAAACCAAACCACTTAGTCCCCAGGCTCTAGCTAAGTTTTCAGAAGCAGGCTCCTGCTGCTGAATGGGTCAGATCCTGGAATCAGAGCCGTGCAAGGCAGTGGTTTTGCAGAAATCAGTCTTGTACAGTGAAATAAATATCAAATAAATACCATTCATTTAGTGGCTCATATTAAAGGTAAATTGTTGACCACAAGAAGGTGGTGCCCTTCATAGGAGCCCACTGGGATTACCAGAAATGGAAGGTGGTTGTGTTAGCACATGTGGGATGGTTGTCTAAGGATATACAGTTCCAAGTTTTACAGGTCTGTAGCAGTGGATGAAATGTTCATAGATCTCCATAGAGGAATGCACGTGACAGGCTGAAGGCTGCTAGAAAGTGTCATTATGCACTGGCATGTGGATAAATTGCATATTTGATTTTATACACTTCATCCATATTCTCACCTGCTTTACAGCTCATCCCAAACGTCTGCATTTGCCACTTTCCTGGCTCTTACCTGTCTTCTCTTATTTCTAAAACTATTTTTAAGGGAATCTGCTTGTTTGGTTTAACAAAATTGTTAATAAAACACTAAATCCTTGTTTATAGTAGTCTCAGCAAATGTGTAACATACTACTGTTAGCATCAAGGTGCAAAACTATGCTCAGAAGAATGAAAATAACATGACTAAAAAGCAGGAGAATTAAAAATACAGTAGGCAATAAACTAAAAAATCTTTCTGTCAAAAATTTCCCAAAATATATTATATTACCTTTTTTCCTGCTATAGAAGCAACATTACTTGTACAGGTTAAAAAAAAACCCAGAAGTCTGAATATGACTAATAAATGTTTTTGCAGATCTTTTTTATAGTCCTTCTTGAATTGAAGGAGGGATAATTTAATATAATACAGATAACTGGGCAGCTTGTTCCGGTGTTCTACTACCCTTGATCTAAAGTTCCTCCTCATCTTTTCTCACAGTTTGGTTCCTTTCCTCACTCGATTCCATGTTTTTCCTTTCCTTTTCTGCATCTGCTCCTTTCTCCTGCTGCCTAGACCTTACCAACAGCAGCCACTAAAGAGAAAAATCTGACTTTGCCTGTGCATCTGAGGCTGATGAGAGGTTGTTCAGCTGTTTGGGGGAGGCCACATGAATGTTCTGGTCTGCCCTGAGAGATGTGTGCAACACATCCCTGCAGAGTCAGTCAGTGGGAATTTTTAGAGGCTTTACTTAGGGAAATCTGGAAAGTCTCAGGTACAGACACAATCCAGACAAAATTATTCTAAGGAGAGCACAGACATCTGAAAAGTTGGTAATTAGTAGTTATGGCGGCTCAACTGTCCAGCTGAGGAGGCTGTATCAAGTAGAGTCTTGAGGGTGCTTTGGAGGAGTTCGGTAGCACTCTCTCTTACTAATCAAAACCTGTTGGTGAACAGACTCAAGAGATTGGTGGATTTTACCCAACAGAGTGGGTGTTTTGAAGGACAGAATTAAAATTCAGTGAAGAAATTACATTTGTCGTACAGAAGTGTTTTCTTTCTTTAATTGAGAGCAAGTGCTCTGCTAAGGAAGGCAAACTGAAAGGTGGAATTACTTACAGGGAATAGTCTGGAGTTATAATAGGAGCCAGCTGCGTGGTAAAGACACCAAATGTCTTTTTGGAATGAACCAGGAGTGTTCACAATCCGCCTCAGCCTGTGTTGTGTGCAGCTTTGGGTACTGCTGGTTTGGGGAAAAGCTGCAAGATGCTGCCAAGAAGTAATGAGAGGGGTAGAAAATATAACCTATAATCGAAGTATGAAGGAACAGAATTTATTTAGTCTAGGAATGTCAGGACTGCAGTGGTCCCAGGACAGGGGTTTGTTGTAGATAGGGAATAATCTGCTTATCATCTCAAAGGAGCAAGCTTTGTCCACAGTGCATAGTATAATCAATTTAATACTATAAAAACTTTTTCGTTATACATTCTGCAGGAGTTTATCTCTTGGGCTTGCAGTCACTTTATTCAGAAAAAGAAGGAAGGGTTTCTTCCCTCTGGGGAGGGAAAGAAATAGAGAGGAGATAGCATTCTTTCTAGTTTTTGCATCTCTGTGATAGTACTTGAGCATGGATGAGCTCCAGTTTTCCAGTTTTGTAACTTTATCAAATTTGAGTGGGTTTTCAGAGGGATTACATTATTAAAAAAATATCCAGCACAGAAAGCAACACATCCCGATGGAATTTCAAGTACCTCTTCCAAAATATGGACAACACTTTAATTACTGATAAAAATGGGGTTTATCATGAAAAAAAAAAAATATTATCTTGTCGTCTACTGGGAAATAGTAAATCTTCTGTGGCCAAACTGTTTCTTTCTGCCCCCCAAATTACTAATACCTATTGTAGACAGTTTAGGTCAGATGATTAAGTCTGGCAAAGTTAAAGCAGATAAAAACAAAGTCTAAAGGGAAGTTTCATGTAACATTAATAAGAGACAAAACTACCAGCCCCACCTATAATAGAAATACGATTATCAAGGCCAGGTTTCCTTGATGATTCTCAAATGTTTCTACAGGCTTTTAGAGAAGATCTGGAATGCCTTATTCAAGAACAGATGAAGAAAGGCAATAACCCCACTGGACTGCTTGCATTACAGCAGATTGCTGAATACATTACAGCGAGCACTTTTACAGGTTTTTCCTCATCTTCACTCAGTAAGTGAATTATACATATAACTGCTTTTTTTTTAATTGTTACCAGGGCTTAGCAATGCTGGGATCTCCACTTTCCCTGAATAAAAATTCTGTCAGAGCTTGCTTCAGCTGTGAAGTAGTACAGATGGTGGCCTTAGCTTGCCTTTTTAGACTTCTTTCTCTCAAATTCTTTGATTTGTATAATGATACCCAAAATGGTTAGAATTCTCAAACTCCATTATTCTATAATTTGTTAATAAAAGTTTAACTGACACAGGGAATAAAATGTTGTGCCCTGTTACTATTAGGAGTTTAACATGAATATAAACTGAGATGTGAAATACATTACCATTTAGTTTCTTTATTTTTCTACTCTTGCATATAAATTGTTACTAAAAAAAAAAACTACCCCGAGGTGGGGAGAATACCCTGGCAAACTGAATCATCAGAAAAACAGCTCCCACAGTTAAGAACAGCTTCTAGTCTGCACTCTCCTTGTAAAGATGTCCCCGGGATCTCGCAGTTAACACCCAAGTTCTTCTTTCCAAGTCGTGAATCACTGAGACGTTCAAGTCAATTTGAGTTCTGTGGGTGGACATCGTATGGGAGCTTACAAGCCTGAAGTACAGTGGCAGCTGTCAGCATTCATCATCTTTGGAGATTTGGTCCCAAAATGGGACTTCAGGGTTTATTTAACAAAACGAGTGGAAGAGAACAGAGAGCCCAAATAACCCCATGTTCATGTCTCTGGTTGGTTACTGAGACTGCGTCCTGCTGTTGTCTCTGCTGTGTTTGCCAGAGACAACAGGGGCTAATCTCAAACTGCACACTCCTTTTGTTGAAAATCAAAATGGCTTTTACCCTTTTCAGTCTTAACTTTGCCTCTAAACAGAGGTTGTGAGCTGTCAAAAGGCTATCATGCATTCATGAAGGGGAGAAGGGTATGTTTGTGTAGTCACAAGTCGGAGAAATTGATCAAAGAGAATATGATTTCTCTGGTAAGAGGTGATTCCTTCTGTCTAAGGGTTTGAGAATTCTTGAACTGATCCTAATTTCTTCATTAGGACTGAATTGAAGTTCTAAGACTGAGATGTCTCTTCAAATTAGTTTTTCTGGTGTCAGAAGTCCACAAGGAATGTCTTATCCTGTAACAAAATAACCTCAAAGTAACATGTAAAAATACTTAATTAATGACAAATGTCTTAAAACACAATTTCAGTCCTATATAGAATATTGATTCAGGAGAGAGCTCAGGGAAACCTTTATCCAGTTTAATAAATGCTGGTACTGCTTTGCTAACAATTTAAATACTCTGCATCTGGAACATCATGGAATAGCTGGAAATATGCTTAATCGTCCAACTGGCCATCATCTATTTTTGTCTGTTTTTCAGGCCATGGAATGATTACACCCATCAATGACCTACCTGGGGTAGATACCTCCTCGTTTGTTAAGGGAGAAAAGCTTACTCGTTGCAAGTTAGCCAGTTTATATAGATTGGCTGACTTGTTTGGGTGGGCACATTTACCAAATGCCTATATCACAGTAAGTATTTTAGAAAAAAAAATATTTAGAATCTCACCTATTTATTCAGATTATTTTTCCTCTTGAATAATGTAAATTAGGTCAATAATCCATCTCCTGTCTCTTTTGCAGGTAAGAGTAAGCAAAGAACATGACCACATTCTAATCATTCCAAGAGGGCTGTCCTTTTCTGAAGCTTCAGCTTCTAATTTGGTATGTGATTCACCTGCTGTAATAACCACCAAGACTCAACCTGTTTTTTAAAGTACTTCTGTGGCTGCTAAAATGGACTTCTGTAATTATGCTGTTGTTTGGGTTTTTTTAATATTTACCCACCAGATGAAAAGCTGATTAACTGCTTAGAAAGTAGCACCCTTTGCTATCAGTATTTCTTCCTGAGTTTAGCTTTACTTTCTGTTTCTTTGTCTCCAGCTTCAGTGTGGAGCAGCAAAGTTTTGTTTTCCTGTCTGATGAAGCTCATCAGTAGCTTCAGTATAGCAGCAGCCTTTTATAACCTGACAGTGTGGTGATACATGTGAAATGACTCTGTAGGAATAGTGTTATCAGAATGAGCTCTTACCTTTAGAAGTGAGGAGATGAAGTCAAATAATCTTCCCCAGGCCCAATGAAGTTACAGGCTGGTATTTAGGCAGTGGTAGCTGCTAAATCACACATCTTTTGGTGGAGAACCTGCCATGTGGTCTTCATGTCAGTGCATATCTGTAAAGAAACTGCCTCAAGGTGAAAGGGGTACCAAAATGAGATTGATAGTATTACATAGCAAACACAGAACCAAAATACCATGAGATATGACTCTGCTGTAGGTTTTTTTGATACAGGAATTATTATTTTAATGTTCCCATGAAATTGAAAATTCCTTGTGCATGAATGTTCTTATTGGAAATTTCTTAGAGTCTGATTATCTTCGTATTAAAAATGTAGGAAATGTTAATTAAATGCTTTTTTTGAAACTCAGAAACAAGGAAAAGTCAGCGAGACTGAAGTAGAACATATGTTGTATCAGGGTCTTATTCTTCTTCCAAGAACTGAACTTCCAACAACTATCAAGGTTTTGTACAGCAGGGTGGTTTATTGGCACACAGATTCATGGCTGCTCTCCTACTTTTCTTTTGTGCTCTGAGCTCTGAATGTGTGTGGGGAAATTTGATACTAAATAAGAAAGGAAGGCGATTTTCTAGATCACTGAAGTTGTCTCAAACTTTTTGAATATCATGTGTTTCTTTGCCTTTTTCAGGTTAAAGTGAACATCCTAGGAGATGTAGTGGACCAGGGGAGCACAGCTCTCAGTATTGACAGTGTAGGCTTCAGTCCACACGTGGCTATCTACTCCACACGCCCCGACGTCAGATGTGTCATACACATACACACCCCTGCCACAGCTGCTGTAAGTCTTCCTTCTGGCACTGACTGAAAGAAAACAGCTTTACCTTATGAACTTAAAGCGTATTTCTACTCACATTCTGCAGTTTCATTTTTGTTTTAATATCAACTCTGCACTGGTAAATTGAAGTGTGAGATTATCAAATAGAGAGAGAGGGCTGAGCCACCACAGCGGAATGGGATTGGAATAAACTGGTGCTCAGAGATTATTATACTCAGGTTGAGGCAGTTGTAAAGCAAACAGTTTACACAGACTTCGTTTATAGCATCCTAGATAATATAATGTACTCTATAAATCATCATCATTTGCGTTATGCAGCTCCATTTTTAAGTGGTTTAATTAGTAGTTACATTTAGTTTGGATTTACCTCACTATTTAAATGTTATTGTTAACATAAACTTTAAATGGTCTGTATAATAATGATAAAAATGTAAGAAGGCCTGAAAGAATTTGTTTGAAATAACTAAATTCTTATTATTTTATCTAGAAATGCATATATATGTATACATTCCTTGCCTACCAACAAAATAAAAATAAATGAATAATTTCTTTTATACTAGCTTTTTGCAGTCATAAACGTGGGAAAGAAATGCAAACCATTAAGTAAGATGAGAATTAAATATGGATAAAAATCACAAAAATTAACTTAGTTGGAATAATTTGTCTTTTCCTCTAGTGAATCTGTCCCTAGGCTGGGTAGCAGCACCTCTGTTACCCTATTGCAGATTAGACTGGTATGAGAGGGATTGTTTCTAAGCTTTTGTTATGGAGTTTGACTCTCTTCCAGCAAAGATAAAAAGTACACCCTGCTCAGGCTTGGGTGGTTGAGATGTGCGTTTTAAGAGTTTCAGATTTCCTAGTTATCAGCATTTCATTTTCATGAAAACAGGTTTCTTCTATGAAGTGTGGCATCCTTCCCATATCACAAGAGGCTCTGATTCTGGGAGATGTTGCCTATTATGACTACCAGGGATCTCTTGATGAACAGGAAGAGAGAATTCAGCTTCAAAAAGTTCTTGGACCCAGCTGCAAGGTATTCAACCTGATTCGTGCTCTTCATAAACAATTTTCATGTCCAGCTCCAGTTTCTACCATTTAACATTAGTGTCTTCATTTACTAGGTATTAGTTTTGAGAAACCATGGTGTGGTAGCACTAGGAGAGACTCTGGAAGAAGCATTCCACTATATTTTCAATGTGCAACTGGCCTGTGAAACGCAGGTGAGAGAGAATTTATCTGTGTTTAATTTCAAACACTTAATGCTGCAGAGTTACAGATTACATACAACGTTAGAGATGACACAATTTTGGTGTTGTGGAATCCAGTAACCCTGCATAGCAGGTCAAAGAGAGACTGGAATAATCAGGGAATCACCAAGGGAATGGCACAAATGCTCATTCTAGGAACACTGACACAGTCAGTGGTGTTACACTCCAGAGGGTACAGAAGGTTTTGTTCCATGCTGCGCAGAGTGAGCCTCATGCAGGGAATCTGTCAGAGAACACATTTGCTGGTACTCACTGCATGGGGAAGTGTGATTTAAGATCTCTTGAGAGCCAGCTCCTTGATTGAAGCTGGATGTTGTGACAAGAAAAGAAGCTTCTCTCTGTAATCACAGATTTGTGAAACCAAATTGAAAGGTCTTTAGAGCAATAGTAGAGGGTGGCATATTTAAAAATAACTTGAATCACAAATTCAGTTGTTTCATTTTGTCTAACTTTAGCTACCTAGTTAGGTATCCAGATGTTACCTATAACCTGAAGAGAGACCACTGAAAGTGTTTATAACACTGAAAGTTTCATAACTTTTAAGCCCATCTCCAGAAACTTCATCACTTTGTTCTTGTTCCCCAGTGATCCTGTCCTCCCAAAGAGGCATTTGGATGTGCAAATGGCAGGCTCCCACTCCTTTCCTTCCTTGCCCTGCCATTTATTTTGAGTTCAGTTGCTCTTTCATTTTAAAACAGCTAGAAAAATGAAAAATTTTTAATCCTGTAATGCAGAAAGGTTTTTTAAGGTACTCTTAAATCAAATGTTTGAATTGTCTCCTTTTAAAGTGCAATTATTAGTAGATGGTATTATGCTTTCTATAGCAGTCACTTGCTATATATTTTAATACATTTTTTTGGACAGTAGAAAACTAGCCTGAGAAGTAACCACAGCATGTATTTAACCAAGATTCTGCTGCAAATTCAGAAAAGCAGAGAATACAAAAGCCTCACAAATGAAATATGCTCCTTGGCATCTGCAGGTTCATGCGCTAGCTGGAGCAGGTGGGATAGACAATCTCCTACTACTGGATCTGCAGAAGTTCAAGCCTTCCACACACGCTGTGGCAGCAATGGGAGGAGGTGGAGTTAATATGGCTTCACAACAAAAATGGAAAGTTGGGGAGCAAGAATTTGAAGCGCTCATGAGGATGCTGGACAACCTGGTGAGAGCACATTGATGGTGGTATCCATATAGTCCTGTAAGCTTCTGAGTGTAGGATTAGCTTCTGTAAAACAAATTAATTTTTTCTGATTTCTCTGTGAGTTTTAAAATGAAGACAGAGTAAATATAAGTGTATAAAATCTCTCCTGCTTGTTTTAGTTTGTCATACCATTTCTGACAGTAGTATTCTGTCTTAATAAGAATTTATGATGCTTTGAGCCTCAATTTTGTCCCACCATCTTACAAATGTATAGTAGCCTGATAGTAAAAACTTTTATTTTAATTTTTTAAAACATTCTTTTTTTGTTGTCCTCCTCCACAGGGATACAGAACTGGCTATGCCTATAGGCAACCATTAGTCAGGGAAAAACCCAGACATAAGAGTGACGTCGAGATCCCAGCCACTGTGACTGCCTTTTCCTTTGAAGATGATACAGTCCCACTTTCCCCCCTGAAATTCCTTGCACAGAGGCAACAGAGAGAGAAGACAAGATGGCTGAACTCTCCAAACACATACTTGAAAGTTAATGTGCCTGAGGAGTCCTGGAATGGGGAAGCCAGTCCCAGGACTAAGATCACGGTAGGTTGATGTGTTGGGCAGTCACTTTGGTTTTGCCCTGCTTGAAAGTAAGTTATGCACAGTTTATATGAGAAAATCTTGAACAGGATTAGCAAATAAGTTTATTGAGCAAATTAAAATAGGATTTTCAGAGACTTAATGACATTGGTATTAATGGTCTCCATTGTTTGAGGAGAGAGGGGTTGCCTGTAAGAGTAGCAGTTTATGATAAAATTTAACAACAATTTTGCAGTTCTCACCATCTCTTCTTATTCCTGAAGTAGAAAACAGTTTTTCTACCAGATCTTCTTGTGCTATTAGTTATCCACCAAATATAGTAAGGTTTTAAGTCACCCACGGGTTATTCTTTTTTTACATGAGGGAGACACAAGCTCTAATTCATCTCTAGTTGCCCACTTTTCTATTTGTGAGCTTACTGAAAACAGCTTTCAAAAGGTCTGTTCATGCTACAGGCTTTTAATGATGATAAAGATTTTCCCCCTCCTGCAGCTCAGCAAGATGCTTACACTTAGTTTCCAGCCTGCAGAGAGGTGGCCCTCGTGGGACTACTGAGTGTATTATTGCTCTTCAGCTACTCCCAGTGGCACAGTACAGCTGTAAAAGCATCAGCTCCTCCTGCTGGCAGGCTGGTGGGTTTCTAAACTTGAGTTTGGGAAAAACACCCTCAGAACCTTGCTTGAGGAGGGAAAGAAACTGTAGCCAGCGTGTGGTCAGCAGAGGTGGAAGTCGCATGAACAAGGGCTCTGGATCTACGTGCCAGTTGCTAGAAAGTGTGATCCTTTCTAAATTCAGCATCACTAGTACACAGCTAACACTGCATTTTTTAGGAATGTATGTCAGTGTTTACAAAAAGTAATCTTGTTCGAGGCAACTTAAATCCCCTTGAGGAAACACACAAACCTGTAATGGGTTGGGATTATTTTTTAGTTATTATGTGGAATTGAGAATAAAGTCAGAAAGTCCTTTCTTGATACCTCTTCTTTAACAGTAAGACAACACAGAGAATTGTTCCTTTCCATCCTACTGGGTATTTTAGGTTCTTTCCATTTTTTTCCCCTCTTTAAGTGGATGAAAGCTGATGACTCCTCCAAGACTAGTGGAGGAACGCCAATCAAAATTGAAGATCCAAACCAATTTGTTCCTCTAAACACAAACCCAAGTGAAGTGTTGGAAAAGAGAAATAAGGTAAAAGAAGTGTAATGAACTGAAAATTGTACCATTTCCAAATAAAATTATGTGTTCAAGTAATGATTCTGCAGAGCAGTAAAATAACATTTTCAAATGTTTTGATTTTATTAAGAAGGTTCTTATGCTATATGTGATTTTTGGCACCAAAAACATATTTAAATGTGTGATATACATAAAGTCTGTAGATACTTATGCAATGTTTATATATTTAAATTTTGAGTGCAATAGTCTGATGAAGGATGAGTATTAACTCTGGAAATGATAGATTGGGAATGGTAGTCCCTGTTATTTAGCATTTTATTTAGTAGATAATTAGGTGTCAACATGAACCAAATTGCTGTGCGTCATCTGCAGCATGATTCAATCTCAGACTCTAATCTTCCTCTGTTCTGTTTTAATTTGCCTAGTTCTTGTTAAGCTGGAATTTCTAATGGCAGTAAAAAAAAGAAAATGAGAGATTATTGTTGAACCTCTCTGTAAACAGAAATATCTCTCTGCTTCTCCTTTCCAGCATGAAAGACACTGATTATCAGACTGACCCAATATTCCTCCCTCAGCATAACTATATTAACAGATATTCAGGACATTTTTCATTTGCTTGCATATTTTCTTCTTTCTTGGAAAGCACTATATCAGTGTCCTTGGGGACTGAAGTGGAGTTAGAAAGAGCAACTCCCTTCCTCAGAACTGGAAAGGCACCCTCTAATCATCTAGAGATTAATAATACATACAGGCAGTGATTTTTAAATTCATGCATGTCACTGGCTCATAGAGAGTTTACTCCTGATTTTCTGCTGTAGGATATTTTTATATGATCTGTATTGATATTTATATTTATATCTGATCTGTCAATCTCTTAAGCAGTGACAATTAGAAGCTAGGGCTGTTAGTTTAGGGAAAAAATCAACTATTCACAGAAGGAAGAACTTTACCAACCTTTGTGACCACAGAGTTTTCTCCGATAGCTGATGTGTGAGGTGGAGAGGACAGGTTCAGGGACTGTTCCTGGGAGCTTATTTCTAAATACTGGCTTACATGAAGTGCAAGAATCGGGACTAAGGTGAATATTTGGGAGTACTGAATATTTTGAAAGAGCTAAAACAACATATGCTGTGTATTTTGAGGTGGAAGAAGAGGTCTTAATTTTTAGGTGCAGCAGCATGCAGCTTGATCCTCCAGCCATTTGCCACTGCCTATGTTAGTGGCTTTGCAAAGCTGATGAGCATAGGATTTATTAAAGAGAAGTATCTGTTTCTAACCTGGATTATTTTCTCTATATAGATAAGGGAGCAAAACCGATATGACCTAAAGACAGCAGGACCTCAGTCTCAGCTGCTCGCAGGAATTGTTGTGGATAAAAAGCCGAGTTCAGTGAGTACAACACAATTAACTCATTTACAGCTGTTCAGGTTATTTGGCTGCCTGTCTTTCAAATGTCAGCTTGGGCCATTTTTCATTCTGAAATGTTTTGTTACAACTGATTTTTTCATGCCAGTTTTAGAGGTGTGATACATCTTATTCATGCTTCATTTTAAAGGTTTAAAAAGTTAGTTTCAAATTGAGATATGCATATTAAGTTTGCCTCTATTAATATTAATGAAGTGGGATCCTTGTCTAAGATGATTTAAGTGAGAGAGGAAGAACTTTGGAATGCATGGGGCCAAAAATAGCCTTCATTATTCTGTGGAAGTGATGCTTAAGATAACAATTGAATCCCAGAAATAGCTGAGTTTATAAAGTAGGATGTGACCACATAGAAAACAGCTTTCATTAGAAACAGGCTTCCTATTGGAAGAGAGGGTTTCCAGTTTCTTACCTGCCCATACTATTCTTTTCTGGAATAGAATATACTTCCTTCCAAACAGTACAGATATCCCTAATCAGGTTATGCAACAAACTGTGTTGAATTGGAATTGGAATTCTATACGTCTAAGAGTTTCCAGCTATCCAACAGTTAGTACATCTGTGTTTTAATTCTGTATTCCCTGCCAAAACTTTGTCAACAAACTTTGGCTAAGAAAAATAAAAAATATACATTAGCCCTGCACATTTCACTCTGTTGCTTCTTATTCTTTAACTGTTAAATTCCGTGGCTTTCTCTTTCCCAGCCGATGCAGTTCGATGATGAGCATGCGCCACCAGCACCACCCAACCCGTTCAGCCACCTCACTGAAAAGGAACTGGAAGAGTACAAGAAAACCATTGAGCGCAAGCAGCAGGGGTTGGAAGGTCAGCAGTGTGGTTTGAATTGTTGGGGTTTACATTTTAATAATGAGCTTGCAAATATCTGCTGTAAAAATTGTGTGTATGTTAATTATTAGCGTGTACTGTTGGCAGATAGTTTAGAACAAATCACTCCTTGAGGTGGAATTCCTTGAGAATTCTTTTGTTAAATGTGCTTTGTTCTTTTGCTTTACTTAGTGCTGAAATTAAAGCAATGAATGGTTTGCACAGAAATGGGGTTGACAAAAACACAAGTTAACATGATGAACTTTTGTGTCAGAATCGTAGAATAACTTCAAGTGGGAGAGTCCATGAAGGTCATCTTAATCCAACTCCTTCTCAGAGCTGATACTAAAGTTAGATCAAGTTGCTCAAGTCTGTGCCCAACCAAGCAAAAGTTTATTGAGACGTGTGGCCCTGGCTTCCTTAATTTACATCTGTTCTCCCAGTGTGCAAGTCTCATCTACTTTCACTTTTCCCATCTTCCAATACTACTGTTCTATAGAGAATTACTAATTCAGGGTTGATTTTAATTTGTAACAATAACACTTACTGTGATTTTTTCTGCACTAATACTACGTAATAAATCAACTTTGCCATATGTCACACTCAGTACATAATGTAATAGCTTACCTAACCAGCAGACTGTGACTTATGGCTGTATAAAATCATGGGGCATGCTACTTGGAATGCAACCCTGCCACCTTTGTTAATGCCGTCTAATAAAGAGCTAATATATACTGATTTTTAGCAGATAAAACAAGTAAATCCGTAATTCTTTAGAGTTTCAACTGTGTATTGTAACTTTGTGCTGTTGTCAGCATGAGCAACACAAAACTATAGCAGAGCTGTAAATCTTGTAGCACCAGCACTGACACTCTTGCTTGATTTTCACTTTTGCTTGGCTACTAACTCACATCTTGTCCTGCAGATGCTGATCAGGAATTATTCTCAGATGACGGTTCATCTGTATCACAAATTCAGTCACAAACTCAATCCCCGCAAAATGTCCCAGAAAGATTAGAAGGTATTCCATGCAATTTCTGTACAATGCCAAGGGCTCCAATAACACAAGTCCTCCACTCTTCTGCTGTACTTTTACACTTGCATGAAGTCAACTGAGTCAAAAGGAGCCCTCTTCTGAAAAGTTTGGGTGGTACTCTGTCCAGAAAACTATTTTTCCCAATTTTTTTCTAATACTTAATTCTCACAATCAGAAAACAGCTCAGGGCATGCTGAAACTTAGGCATTAACCAGGTGGAGCAAATAGGTATTATACTTCTATTTTACTGAAAATGTTAAGATTAGTTCTTTTGTGTAAGACTTTTCCAGAAGTCTAAGTAGGCATTTCAAAAGGCAGGTTCTCCGATGCCTTCTGTATGGAATGGCTGTGTTTTCACAAATCAGTCTCTTGCAGTAAAATGTAATTCTGACTGTGCTTGAGACTGTGTATGCTGTGCAGACTGTATTTGTACATACTCTGTACAGCTTGAGCTCTGCATGCACCTGGCAAAGATAAAGTTAGATTTTTAGCTTGTTTTCCCTTAATGACATTTTCACTGTGTTGTCTGCTTACAGCAACTAAGAGTGTGGATAAAGGGGAAAAGAAACACATCTAAGCACTTCGGGTTTCATTCTTTGGATCGCAGTCCAGACTCGCAGGCTTTGTCTCAATACTGGGTTTTTTTGCACGAGAGTGTACATAAATAATTGCAAAATAATTTGATCTTTCAGAAAATCATGAGGATTTCTACACCCAGAATGCCAACCTAATATCTGTGGAGATGCCAGTTGTGGTGGTGAACGGGAAGGAAGATGCACATGACGTGGAAGAAGATCTCACCAAGAGGGTCAGTCAGTTAACCATGAGTACTGTGGAGAGCGTGGAGATTACCATTAAAGGCTCTGAAAAGATAGAAGAGGCCCTGTCCCCTGAAGGGTCACCTTCCAAATCCCCTTCAAAGAAGAAGAAGAAATTCCGCACCCCATCCTTCCTGAAAAAGAGTAAAAAGAAGGAGAAGGTGGAAGCGTAAGTGCAGCTCTGTTGTGAGGAGACATTGCACATTTTAAACGTTTAAGTTGACCATTAACAGCATAGCGTTAGGGGTGTGCAGTAACTGGACTTTTAACCTAAACGAGTAGAAACTGGAAGAGGTTTTGCTTTAAAGAAACCAAACAAAGAGACAACAACAAAAAAACCCCTTTCATGTTAATTGCAAATTAATTCATCTCTCACTTAGCTGTGCCCGAAATTGCTATGAGGGTTGGAAACATTGATTAGTTTCATGTAGAATTACACTGGCAGGTGCTCAATTACCATCATAGCAAGGTCAAATACCATCACAGTATGCAGCAGCAAGTTCTGCTTGGAGTATTTTTCAGACCTTAAAGTTTTCAGTACAGTTAAAGTCTTTATTAAAGTTACTGTTGAGTGACCATATGACTTTTTAAAACTGCTGTCTCATTTGGAAACCAGATCATACATTTTTGTATTGTGGTTTTTGACCATATATTTTATGTTTCTGTACCCCTGTTTGAGTGGGTACTTATTAACAGCACACCTTTGCATCTTTTTTAAGATTAGCTCATATAGAAATATTATACACTGGCACATAATACTAGGGGAAAAACTGTGTAAGAGAAAGTTTATTTGGAATTATACAAAATGTCTAAAGAATTCCATTATTCAATAACTTTTTTGCCAAATATTTCATTTTAGTGAAATATAATTTTTGAAGACTTCTTTTTTATTCTATCAGTTGGGGTGGGGGAAACCCTTATTTTTCAAGAAGGGGGATTTTATACACTTAACATTGATAATTTAGTTTAACTGGCAAAACAAAAAGAAGATTTTATATGTTCAAATGTTTGTATACCATTCAGTATAAAGGTATTATAAGCATGTGAACCAAGCATTCCATAGTTAGAGTGTATTTAAGAATGCTTGGTTTAGAGTATACTTAAATATAATTCAGGAATCCAGGGACTTCAAAATCAAAGGATAAAAGCATATAAAATTGAACTGGATTCATGTTTAAAAATTACTTGTGGGTTGTTCTTTTTCTCTCTCATCGTATTGCTAATGAATGAAGAAAAATAATCTCTTAACATAACCAAATGAAGGAAACAAAAATGTTAAAAGGGAAAGTGAAATAGCAGGGAAATAGGAGGAGACAAAGAAAGTAAAAGTTCGGTGATTATTTTTTTTAAATATATGATATGGATTGCGGGATATTTTTATTAAATCAGCAGAGTGACATTTCCATATTAGATGTTTTAAATAATTTGTATGGATTCATTCAGAGTGCAACACTTGGGGTTTTTTCTTCAGTTTCATTCAAATTGTAAAAGGGTCTCGTGAATCTGTGTTGTCCTTTGGATGAACCCAGAGCAAATCAGAGCCTAGTGCCATGGGTAAGGGTGGTACTGCCACTTACTCATTTTTACTTGTATTGTCATTTTAGTACTTTTACTGTATTGTAAATACAAACTAAACATAGAAATTAACGTAGGGGTTTCTTCGCTGTGTCTAATGTCTGTAAATCAGTCATCACAATAGGAAGTACATCTTCAAGATCCATGTGATTCCCAAATTACCGGTTGAAATATTATACAATATATAATTGTTAAATATGGCTGGAGAGTGGTTTGGCATGCAAAAATGTTGATTATAGCATGTTCGGGGGCTGGTTAGCTTTGACCGTGTAAGTGTGATAATGCAATGTTGGAATGGATCCTGGAAACAATTTTCTAGCTGTCACTAAATACTGGAATCAGTGTTTTTAATCATAGTGGAAACTTTCAGTTGCTTACTTTGTTTTTTATGTTCTACATTATTTGTGTTGTATTACAACATATGTAGAAACAGTAACCTGTGAACTACGCTTTTCATAACTTTTTTAAAAATATATCTAAATGAATGCAATGTGCATAAATATTTTTTAAAATGCAACCGTGAACTATTTGCACCTTTTGCTAATGCCTCTATTTACTTGCTTTGGCATAAAGAATGAGCCAGCCAACTCTTGTGTCCTGTGGAAAATATATAAATGTTATCTGAAATTGCTCATAGATGTAATGCTAATTAATGTTAAATCACAAATAAACAGTATTTTAAATAGATGGATTTCATATAGCAGCCTTTTGTTTATACACTTACATCTCTTGCTGGTAGAGAAAAGGGTTTGATTATGCACTTTGCTTCTCAAGAAGTTATTCTGGAGAGGGCTCCTTGCTTGTGCTTATCCTGAGAGCTCTGCAAGAAAATAACCTGATCTTGCTGTGGAACAGCTTTTGTCTCTGTCACTGATGCTGGAAAGAGGGACATGCCTGTGGTGAAAGGCAGGGCACTGCCAGGCAGTTGTTCTGAGCCCAGGTGGGTTTGTGCTTCCCCATCCTGGCTGTCTCCTGCTCTGCAGCACCCTGCAATCATGGGTGACAGCACGAGGAACTGGGGTGGTTTTAGTGCTGAGTAAGTACAGAGCAAGGAAATAGCTCACAGAAATTACTTTTTTAAAAAATTTATTATTAATAAAACAAAAATTTTCCTGTAGGGAAAGCTTAATGCAAAGTTATTTGAAGACATCTGTGTCATGCCCTGCCAACATGTGGTATATGTCAGAGCCTCTGAGGTTGCAGAAGTTGCAGTGTTTTGGTTTTGTAGCTGTATCAACTCCGTGAAATGTCTTTGAGGACTGCACAAATGTTTATTTTCCTTGTCCTTCCACAAATCAGCCTTTTGTTTCTGTTTAAAAGAAAGTTAAAATTCGGCCCTCTGAGTCTGGTGACAGTTTGATGAACTCGGTTCCCATGTGATAGGATAATTTTGGTTTAGCATTAAGTAAATCTTGACCAAGATTTTAGTAATTTTCTGACTATCATTTGTCTCCAGAACTATCTACACTCTATTTAGTGCTTCCCTAATGTGAAAGTAGACCCTGTATCACACGGAGGAGCGTCCACTGTAAGGCCAAAGGCATATATAATTTTTGTCTTTAAGCTCTCTTTATTCCCAAGAGTCTACAAACCACATCAGACCCCTCATTTTCACTTACATCTTACTCTATCACAGTGTTACTTGAAGGATCTGAGATTCTGCAAGCCAAAGCGTGGAAATAAAGTAGAGAATAAATAAAACAGACCTAATAAACATTAAAACTTTAGTTGGGAAGTTGGGAGTCCTTGGAAAGATGAGCTTCAAAATGGATCATTAACATGATAAGAAATAATTATTGTCATTAGGCTGCTTAACCTGAGAGAGAGCAGTACAGAGGTGGTTTGCTATGAGGAATTGCGTGCAAGCTGCTACCCAAGAACATTAAAAAGGAAAAGGATTTATAAAGCTGTACATCCAGGTGATCACCTGCTGTTGTGTTTTACAGGCTCCCAGCTGTTCTGGAGACAAGTGTTACACAGCAAACCAGACCTAGCAGAATTAGCAGAAGGAGGTGTATCAGGCTTTAGATGCCACAAGGAGACAATAATGTCATGGTTAGGGCTGTAATGCCATTTTGACTAATATTTTCCTGGCTTGCCAGTTGAGTGCACAGCACACTGTTGAGCATGTGGCATAAATTGTTGTTCTCTCTGGTGGCGAGTAGTTGAGGATTTTCTATTTTCTAGATATCCGGTTTGCAAAACTGTTGAGTTTTCACTATTTCAGCCCACGGAAACTTCTCAAACAGGATGTACTGCAAAGTACCCCAGGACAGTGAGAAAGGGCCACAGTGTCCCACGCTGTGCACGTGGGCCTGATGGAAACTTCCGATGTGAGCACTGATGTTCTCTCTCTTCCTTTCTACAGACTGGCAGGGAAGCACATCCCCTCGCCCATGGGGTTGCTGCGTGGGTTGGTGTTTGTTCTTTCAAAGACCCAGGGTGTTAAAAGGTGCAGGGCTCTGAAAGGCAGTGATTAGCAGCTGCCTGGCCATGTGTGTGTGTGGGCAGCTGGAGCGTGGCCAGCCTGGCCGTGGGCGTTGCTGTGGGCACAGCTCCCGTGGCGTGAGCAGAGCTCTGGGAGCACCAGGAAGGCATTCAGTGGTGATGGGCACTTCTGGTATGTTGGCTGTCACACAGCCTGCAGGAACTGCTCTGTCTGAGACTTGCTGCTTGGCTGAGCTTGCCCAGACTCTTACGGTATAGTAGAAAGCCCATCCTCAATACAGAGATTGCTCAGCCCTTTGCCACAGTTTCTAATCTTAATTTCAAAGCCAGCAGTAATTTAGGTTTCTGAGAAAAGAATACAATATGACAAAACTTGTATTTTTGTACAGTCTTGTCCTTTGGAAGTGTTGGGGTACAATAGCTGTACTTTTTTACGTGTGCCCAGCAGTACCTGCAAACACACACAAGTAGTTTTCATGTGGAGCAGCACACAGCATGGACAGCTTCAGTCAAGTCTGATCAACTTAAAAGCAAACAAAGCAATGCCTGATGATGAGAACTGGAGGGCGAACAAGAGTTCACGCTCTGAAATTGTGGTTCAAAGTCTCGAAGTCAAACAGAGCCTCTGGGAGGTGAAAATTGAAGCGGCCTTTAGGTGGCATCAGACCCTCGCGTTTGCTGCCTTTGTTCCCCGCAGTCGCAAAGCCAGTAACAAAGCGCTTTCAAAGAGGGTATTTTTGGTGGAGATTTTGTGGGCTTTATTCCAGTTCCAGTGCAGAGAGATGAAAGCAGACATCTGGCTCCCGGACTCATTTTCTATATTGATTCATTTCAAAATCCAGCAATGGAGCAGGCTTTGTCAGGGAGGCAAGGCTCCTTCTCTCCCCTCCATCGTTTTGCAACAAGCTAAGAATGTTGGTGAAGTTTTTTTGCACTTTTTAACTCACTCCATTGAGCAGAATAATATTCATATGTTCAGTGTTTTCTCTCTATCAATCTTACCCACAAGCCAGAGACTTCTCAGTGTTTCTGGATGGTGGGGCAGAAGTCACAGGGAGACCCCACTAGAAGACCCCTGGTGCCAAAGGATCGTCCCGCACCTTTCTGTCTCACCTGCTTCCATGTCTTGAATTACAGGTGCATTTCCTTTCACAATTGCAGCAGTAGCTCAACACAGCTGCACGTCTCTGGACACTGCTGGAGCTTTTGCAAATTTTTAATTTGCAAATGTTATTTGTAAAAACAAAACTTGTGCCCTGGGTTATCAGGATGGTGAGTAGTTGAACTCTGTAAGGAACGACTGAAGTTCTCTGGGGTGGTGACGTGGTCCTGGGCATGGTCCTGACTGCTCCCAGCCCTGGCTGACATTGCCAGCTGGTGCTGGATTTGACCTTTGGCTTGTCAGCTGCTGGCTGCTCTCTGACCTCCCAGGCGTGGCACTCATCCCTCTCCTCCCAAAGGTTCAGAAAGTTCAAACATCGACTAAAGTGAGGTGCTTAACTTAATGGCCTGGCTTTTCTCAAAGGGCTGAGCACTTTTCCATGCCAGGGAGAGCTGCAGAAGAGCAAGTTGTGTAGCCCTCAGCTTGATGCAGTGAGAGCCAAATAATCCCTGAACTGTAGGGAGAAAAGCAGCCCCCAACATCTGCATTTTGACCAGCTGTGCTGGAGGACCTTGCAGGGACTGAGTTTCTCGGTGAAAAAGGCCAGGCCTTTCCCTCTCCTCTGTGCCCCCATGGGAATGGAAAAGGAAAGGTTGCTACAGATGGCTGATTTTCTGTGTCCAAGGTGTTGAGAACAACTAACTGACCCTTAATAAACATGCCGTGCTGGGGGTCTCTGAGTGTTAATGGCACTGTGGGGACCTGCCTCAGCATGTCTCACCAGCTGGCATTTGGCTGAGGTGTACCCAGGCAGGTGCTGAGCTGGGGCCTCAGAGGTGCTCCAGAGGACCAAAGCTGCCTCATCTCCTGAGTTCTACCTTTGCTGGACAAGGACCTACAGAAAACAGACCACTGAACACACTGCAGCAGCTGTAGTTTATACACAGGGCTTTGCCCTTGGATGTTGGACACTTTCAGCCCCAATCCTGTAGTAAGATGGACAAGACAGAAGTTGTGTATTAAATCCACTCAGCAGAAGGGGAATGTGGGACAATAACTGCCTTCCCCAAACAGGAACTACCAATTTCTTATTCCAGTGAGCAGAAGCATCCTCTCCTTTCTAGCAGGCAGAGGCACAGTGTTTTCAATACTTACTCTTTCCATCTGGCTAGACAGCTCTCTCAAACACCAATACCTATAATTACATATATTATGTATATTTGTATATACATATTACACATGCTAATTATATCTACAGAGGCATTAAAACGTTTACCCTGCTTGACTTCAGTTTTATTTTAAAGTTGGCAACATCCAACCAACATTAGGAATATGCTGTATAAATAATGAGAATTTATTTAGATTTATTCAACAGTGTTTATGACTAATAAGTAACCACATCCATTTAAGTCCTGATCTCTGGCTGGCATGTCACCTACATGTGATCATTCACCTTCAGCTGGAACAGCTGGTTCTTCCTGGATTTATTTAATGGGGCCAACTTCACAAATGACCTGGAAGAGGCACATTGGGCAGAATTTTCTCTGCCATTGTCTGTCTAAGGGGAGAATATTTGGGTATTGGAGTAGTTTTCTTATAACAAGATGTTTTGGGCTGCCTTACTCCACTTGGCTTGATTTCTACCTTTCCAGTTGCTTTATGGTTCTAGAGATGCCCCAAATGCCTTCTCAGGGTGAGGGTGAAGGCATTGTGTCAGTGCTGCCTGTTCCCTCCTGCCAGCACCAGCATGTCTGGGGTACCAGCTGCTCACTGGGGCTACTGGGCCTCTTATGCTTATCTCAAGAAATAACAGTGTCCTGTCCCCTCACTGAAAATGAGCTTTGAGGGGTGGCAAGGGAGTTGGGCTTGATGATCCTTGTGGGTCCCTGCCAACTCAGGCTGTTCTATAACTGATGATTTTCTTACATTAGGCATTTTAAGTTTGAAAGCAAAGTACACTTTGCTTTCACTTTCAGTCTCTTCCTCCAGTTTAACCCTCTTGAGTGCTGATATGAACATGGTGACAATGCTGCACAAGGAGCAACTCGGCTGGAGAAACCTCTCCCTGTGTGAAAATAATGTCGAGAGGTTATTTTCAGCCTGTGGAGGATTCATGTGAGCTGGTCAAAGGCTTCCTTGGGAGCTTCCCAGCAGCACCTCCAGTCTCCCTGAATCCCACTTCAGCATGGCACAGCTCACTGAGACTCATTGTGTGCTGCCAATGCCTTTCCAGGTGGGTTTTGTGAAGCCACACACATTTCATCAACCCCTAAGATCAGGATTCAGCCTTTGCTCCCAGTGCACACCTGGTGCTGCCTCTAAAGCAGAGGAGGGCTGCTGCCCCTACTTAGTCCTGCTCTCATTTAGATCTTATCAAGGCTGTCAATACCACTGATTTACTGGACATTTGGAAAAAGCACATTTGCTTTGAGAAATCAGTATGAGAAAACCAAAGTGGTGTCTGGGTGAGTGGGAACACGGTACCAGGCTCCCTCAGCATCAGTACAAGTGCCTTCTGCTCCACACACGACATAGCACCTGCCTCTCCAGAGCCCTGGACACCCCACAGAGGGCACAAAAACAATGCAGGATCCCTCTGCAGCACCAAGGGCACCAAGCCCAAGGCAGACACGGGCTCACACAGTGTCATCTCCACGGCTCAGTGCATTCAGTGGCTCTTTGCAGCAGCAAGGTCACAAAATGCAGTGGTGTTTTAACACAAAATTGTGATCTTGAGCATCTTTAGTGCTTTGATTTGTCCCTAATGAAATGAGGAGATTGTCTGAGAGGCAGCTCCAAGCGCTTCTCCTACTTGGCCAGGCAGGGAACTGCTGAGAGTTCTCTCATGGAGAGTTCTCTGCCCAAATAGGGGCGAAGCTGCAAATTACTCCTGTGGGATAATCCCAGCTTTGGCAGGTTTTGAGAGAGGAAAAGTGGTTCTTACCATAAATAAGTAACTTTGAACAGAAGTCTGAGATCTGCAATAGAGCTGTCGAGGATGGCAGAGACTCATCCACTCTGCAATTGCCACCTGGGCACTGTCCATGCTGACCCTCCAGCACGTGTGGTGCAGCCCTGGACACCCCCTGGCGCAGTGGGATGGCTGGAGAAGGGTCAGAGCAGCAGCTGCTCTGCCCAGCTCACATCACTGTCACCTCTTGGCTGATACAGACTCCAAAGCCAAAGTTAAGCTGCAGTAGGAGCAGTGCTGGGCACACTGCCCTCCTTCCTGAGCTGCTCTGGGCTACAAGCAGGCAGAAGAAGCCAGTACCAACCTGGTTTTAGGCAGGCTCTAAAAGGACAAATTCTTCAGGTCCCTGGGTCAGCAACAAGCTTTTCCCCTGCAAGACCAACCACAAAGGCAGCTCTGCCTGCCCTAATGCCTAAGTCTCTGTAGCCCACAAATGTCTTACTGTTTGGAAAATTCAGATTAAAAGGGGCATATTCCCATAAGAAGAGAAGGTCTGGCACGCAGGAAGCGTTCCCCAGTGTCAGCCCGTGCCCAGCATATGGATTAAATAGCTTTTGCTGCACAAAGCCAGACAGGCTCTTTGAGCAACACAAGTGCACGTGTGCAAGTGCCATTTTTGGCAGCTGCCTCTAATTTGATTGATGCAGTTACGAATTGATTTTAGGATTTAGACAACACAATTCCTCCAATCATAAAAGAATGACAGCACCTCTTAGCTCCTGTGTTAACCGAAATGCTGTGGCCAGGGGCTGGGATGGCTATTTCCATGCTCCAGCTCCAGTGGCAGGAAGGATGCTCCTCCCTGCCAGCCAGTGGCTGTTGGAGAGGCAGGTACAGTGATTTCCAGAAGACTCCCACAAAGTCCAGTGCTGCACTTTGGGCAGCAGGGATAATGTCAAGTTACTGATGGTTCTCTTCATCCCATTACTCCCCTGTTGGTGCAGTGTCTGTTTGCTGTCTCTGTGAGTTTCCTTGCCAGTCTCGTTAATGCCATGTGCCACTCCAGTTCATCCAGTTGCAATTGTCAGAGAGAGCCTTTAACATGGCAAGGGAGAACAGGAGTATAACTGAGCTTGTTTAAAACACCACCTAGGCAGAGAGGTGAAAGGCCCCTTGGCTAGGAGAGTAGCGAACAGAAGCTGCTCCAACAGCACTGCTAAACCTCTGCCCATTCCTGCCTCCAGCCCAACCCTCGGGAAACAACACCAGGGTGTGATTTGCCACGGGCCATGGCTTGCCTGTACTGTCCCTGCAGATGAGAGAAAAGTCACTAGGAGTGAGGATATGCAGTGAGTTACCAGCAGCTCCCGGACAGCTGATGAGCAGGAGCGAGGTTTGCTGTTGCATCAGCTGCTCCAAAACACACTCGGGGCCACTGCTGCACAGGAACAGAACCTACCCCAAACCTGCCCACTGATGGGTGCTCCCGACCACCCCAGGGAGAAACATGCACCGTGGGTGCTGTGCAGCCCTTTGCCATTGCCCACATAGAGGCTTTGGTGTGGTGGAGCTTTGGAGGAAGCCAGGAAACATCCCATGCCTGGTTGCCAAGGACACAGCTCTGCAAAGGCACTGGAGCCACGCTCTGGAGACCCCCTGGCCCCCAGGCCGAGCAGCTGGCCAGGGCTCCCCAGCCAGCCCATCCTTCTGTGCTGGGGGCTGACAGACCTGGACTCCTCTTCCCTCTCTGGGTGGGATAAAAGCCACCCACCCTATTGTTCACAGCCATCCTCTCAAAGTTTATAAATAAACCCCATTTCCCTGCTGTCTTTGTGCTTTTCCATTTTGACGCACCCTTGATTTCCTCCTGTTCCAGAGGCCTTCAAACAAACAGCTCCTTTTTTTGTTGTTGGTTTGCTTCCTCCCAGCCCGTGTGCGAGCAGGCGCCAGTGGCGGTGCCTGTGCCCGGGCGCACGTCGGGTGCCAGGTGCCAGGATGCCGAGCGCCGGGACAGAGTTATCTCCCAGCTTCCCATAAATTACCCCGTGCTGTAGGTGAGGGTGTTAATGTGCAACTTGGTGAGGAAGCAGCTGGTCTCATTGCATCTGCAGCACGTTAGCAATGGGAGGAGGATGCTGAGAAGTCTAGACATGGTTGGGAGCCCAGTGCTGTCCCAAACAAGTCTTCCCTCTACAGGGTGAGGCTGAGCAGTCAGGCTCCTGCAAATCCAAGCATGGAGTGGGTGATCCACAGGATTCACTGCTACCCAGACAGGATCACACCTCCACTGTTCTAAAAATACTGAGGTGTTCAAAACAAGGTGATTGCCCAATTAATTTTAAGGGTGACACTTAATTTCTAAGCATTTTAAAGCTCACTTCTTGCTGGCAATTTGCAGCCCTTTAACAGTGACTCTGGCTAACAGCATCTTTTGGGTAAATATTTAAGGAACACTAAAATCCACCCATGGTCTATGTAACTGCCCTTCTCTCTCTATCAATATTGGGAATTGCTCATGTAATACATGGCTGTATTAGACGTGGTCATAAACACAGGTCTGTGCCCTGGGCCAGCACAAGGAAGGGCGTGTTTTGCTTTTTCAGCACTTGCATTGCAAGCTGGCGCTAATTTTTAACTCTCTCCTTCTAATATTCGTCTGGGGGAAATCTCTGTCCACTGATCGGAGCCTGGGGTACAAGGAGAGCTGGGGAGGGCAGGGATGCTCTGAACATCATGGTGCTGCAGGGTGAGATGTGGGGGTAAACAAAGCTTTCCCTTTTTGGTTCCTTTTTTGAGTACTTCTGCTGAAACCAATCTCCTGAGAAGCACTGAGGGCTAGCATAGGTGTTACGACAGCCCTTCTACCTCCTAAGTTAAAAAACCTGTTGGGTTTTTAATATCCAGCTGGGTCATTCCCAAGCAGGAGCGAAGCTGTCATCTCCCCTGTATGTGCTCATGCCACTAAGGTTAAAAAATAGCAGAGAGAGAAATCTTAAAATATCTTGATACCTGAAATTCAGGAAGAAGAAAAGAAAATCCAGGAAAAGGGATGTGCTGAGCTGTAACAACACGTGGGCAGCCCCTGTGCTGGCACATGGCAGCCCAACCCTGGTGACGTTGTGGGTGCTCATGGTTTCACCCCAGCTCGCTGCAGTGCGAGAGGGTGTCTCCAGTTATTTGACATTTCCCTTCCTCCTCCCGAAGGCCGAGACGTCTGTCTCTCCCTATCCCGCCCATGTCTGGAGCCACCAGCTCCAAAGGGGAGCAGAATCAGACGGCAGTTTCCCCGCTCCGCTGCCTTTGTGTGCAAGCCGGGTTTATCTGTATTGTTTGACCAGCGCCAGCAAATTACACCCTGCCTCATGCGTCGTTAGGGAGAGGCAATTAAATACCAACCCAACGAGTACTGCGGCCAGCGTGACTGGGGAGAAACAGCTGCAATCTGCATGGCAGCTGGGAGAGACGGGTGGAAAACATGAACCTTTTTATTTATGTCTTTGCTCTACCCTCTGCCGTGTCTGGCTGCCCGGCTGGGTGAAACCTGTGCGGGGCAGGGTTTGGCAGGGGGTGGGCAGGGATTACGCCTGGATCCAGTGAGTTTTCACTGGTTTGACTTCAGCCCGAGTGGCTGGCAGTACCCATCCCGTGTGGTGCTGGGTCGGGTCACCAGAGGTCACAGGACTTTGCTTTTGCCCTGCAGAACGTTTCTCCAGCTGCTTTCCAGCCGTGGCAGCCCTGTGGGCTTTTCTTGCAGGCACATCCTGTACATCTCTCTAGGATTTAGTGCTCCAGCTCAGTTTCCCATCAAATCAACCCTGTTTTTCTATGGCATCTTCTTCAGTGCTCTTGTGCCCAAGCTCTTGACACTGAGTTTGTGTCACTGCCATCCACCAGCAGCTCCCTGTGCTGTCCCCAGGTGAGATTTGCTGTCCCCATCCTGCTTCACCTGCCATGATCAACAGCACAGTCACATCTTCATCCCTCAGCCTGCAATGCTGAATCACCCCAAGTGTTTTGTAGACCACGAGTCCTGTTGCTAATCCTGGGCACCCCAATGAATCATTTTTTCTCCCCAGATGCTGTGAGCACTCTAAGGGATGGAGCAATTTTGCTGTGGCCTGGAGCATTTTCTCAGTGTTATACAAATAAACAGGGGTAGGTTTGAACCAGGATCTCTGGAATCAACTTCCTGCAGGTGCTGAGAGAATTTATGGGTAGATTTAGAGGTCGACCTTTGCAAACAGCATCTTTAAGAATCACTGAAGTGATGTTCATGGTGAAGTGCTCTGGCAGCTGGAGTAAGCTATGAGAAAATCATTACTGGAGTCTCGTCAGAGCCAAGGATTTAAGCTGGCTGTGTAGACCAAGTCATCTGCCACCAAGTTCAGCCATCTGAAATGTAGAGCAGATAATTTGTGCTGCTCCTTGTACCTGGCTTTCTGAGAGCCAACACTCCCACGTTTGTAGAGGGTTTTGTGAGCCCTGAGCAAAGGGTGCCCGGGGGTTCCCAGGAAGGGGAATCCACGGCAGGGCAGCACATCAGTAACACAGAACAATCATGTTCCTGCCAAAGGCATTGCCCACAATCAGCTGCTGATTTAACCAAGGGTATTCTGCCAGGCTGGCCCTATCAGGAACCCACAGTCACTCTTTCCTGCCCTGCACATTGGTTTGGGGCATTTTATGTGGTTTTACTCTGCAAGCTGTTTGCTCTTTGGGAGATCCTACAGAATCTGGGTCCTGTAGGAAACAACAGTAACGGGCCCAGAGAGGAAGGGCACAGGGTTAAAAGTGCAATGAACGGGTCACACTGATTATTCTCCTTACAACCAGAGATTTTTTTAGGCCAGGCAGTGCAACAGATCAAATCTCTTTTTGAGACAGGTATCTGACAGCATTGTGAGAGTCATCATCAGTGGAACCAGAGCAGGTGAGTATTAGTAAATGAACTGCAAAGTGAGTAACACACTGGCCAAGGGGAGCAGAATGGCTGGGGAGGTCACCCCCACTCAGCAGAGTCAGGACCTGCACAAAAGAAGAGTTAGGACCAGCAGCAGTGGGGTTTTGCTGTGATGTGATTGCCGTAAGGTGTGGGCATCCCAGTCCGTTGGAAGCCATCCATGTGGGATTGCTGTGGGCAGCAAACCAGGGGCCAGGATGCTGAGACTTGCCCCTGCTGCTGGTGCAGTGACTAACCACGGCCAGGGCGAAGACAGAGGATGCCAGGCAGGATCAGCCTGGGAGGATGCACAATCCTTCTCCTTAGCTACAACAAGAGGGGGCACGAACAAAGATGAAGATGAGGAGGAAGTTGTAGGGAAATACTGGAGAGAGAAAATAGCTTCTAAACCGCAGATAATGTTGGCACATGAACAAATGGGTATTAGCTGGTGGGGGCTGCTGGGAGACTGGGAAATTTGTGAAGGGGATTATATGACGTGGCTGCTCAGAATAGTTGGACTAAATGACCCAGCCGATCCCCTCTGGTTTTGCCCTCCCCTTATGGCACCAGGTTCTTGGAGTAGCAGCAGGGCTGGTCTACTTGTATTTGACTAGGATGTCAAGCTAGTAAAAATGAGCAAAACTGCATCCAGTCACTGCTGTGCTTTTTTTGTTCTTGGGATGCACCAGGAAACCCTCCTATATCAGCTTCTGGGGTCAAAAACTGCCTGCCAGTGGGCTGCAGAGGCACAGAGAGCTGATTTGGAGGGAGATGCTTGTAAGAAATTAAGGAAATCATTAGGCAACAGCAATTACAGGACTCATGAGTTGTCTCTCAATGCATCACTCCCACACTGAACCAGCAGAGCTGCCAGCTGGCGGCACAGGATGCTCCCAAGGTTCCTCCCAAAGAAGAGCTCCTCCTGGGAAGCACTGTCCCCTCTGGGCTATAAACTCCCTTGCCCAGCTGATGTCCCTCATTGTGGCACCACAGCCAGGGGCTGTTTTCCCCTGCCCACCGTGGTGTGGCACTAGGGCCAAGAGCAGCATCCTTGTGCCCCTCAGTAGCCTTTACCCATCGCTTTTCTGCAGTCTTTCCCTGGGCACTGACCTCTTCTCCTGCCTGCAGGTGAGCAGTAACTCCAGGTCTGAGCATGACCTCTTTAGTCTACGATATTTTTTCTAAAATTTAACACATTTTTAAAATTAAACCTTTATCCAGCCTTTTATTTGGAATAACCAGCATTCTTCCCTTCCTTTGAAAGGAAGAATGTAATTTTTCACTATTATTTAGTTGCTGCAATTGCTGGAGTCAAATGTCAGCTATGCCCTGATGGATTTCCCCACCTTAACACCAGCCCCAGGTAACACAAAGCCCAAGTTAGCCATGAAATCCAAGGAAACTAATTTTACTATGCAAATTTGAGGACTCCTCTTTGTAGAAACTGTCTGATGAGTCCAAGCTGTGAAAGCTTTGGCAAAGTAGAAGTAAGGTATTGCTGAAGGGACAGTCTGGGGAGGGCAAAACTGAACCCCTGCCCCTCCAAAACCCTGGGCATCATTTCTGCATGCTTCATCTTTCAGGGGAATGCCTGGAAACCTCCCAGGATGCTTCTCCTCATAAAGCCACTGCCTTTCTTTTCCTCTAGGCTTTATTTTCTGCAGCCAGTTTGCCAAGACATGAGGCCTGAGGGCGTGAAAAGGGAAAATGAGGCACCTGAGCAGGTACAATTTGTGCACAACCCCAGAGATGCCTGGTTTCATAGCTGTCACCACCAGAGGAAGGCCATCCTGAGCTAATGCATCTAAACCCAGAGGGACCAGGAGGTTGTGTGCTTTGACATCAGTTCAAAGGCCAGCTGAGTGGAGGGACACAAGGCATTCAAAAGTGAGAAGAGGCTTGCTCAAACTACCATCCATTGGGAGGCGTGGGATCCTCTTTCTCTGCTCTTCCCAAAGTGCATCCTGCTGGCCTCGTCCTAATGGCTTGTCAGCCGCAGCCCAGAAAGCACAAATCCCAGAAATGTGCTGGATGTTGCTGTGTTGGATGTCACATTACCGAGTTTAACATAAAAACCCAAAGCCAAAGAACTCAAAGTTGCACACTGAGACTATTACAAGATCCTCCTGCCTGGAGTGATGTCAAATGACCTTCTCTTGATCTGCCAGCCCAGCCCAGACTCAAGGATCAATGGGTGTATTCCTAGGAGTGGTATAAAGTTTTCAGTTGAACAGACAGAGAACTAGATCCTCCACTTGGCTCTTTTCACCCAGGGAGACACTCTTGGACCTTTTGCCACATCCATCCTCCCACCTGCCTCAGCAGATCCCACTCACTCCTTCCAGAGCCACCCAGACCCACCAGGAATATTCAGCATTTAATCCACCCACCAAGAGATGTGCCTTTTTTCTGCTGGCACAAGGCAATTTCAGACCATATGTGTGCTTTCCCTTAAGGGTGGGCAAGAATAATTCTCTATTATTTTTATATCAGAACTGCGTGGCAACTGCTGTGAAGGGCCAAGTGTGAACAGCAGAGAACTAGTAGGAGCTGAGAAGAGCTCCTGCCAGCTCCCAGCCTCTGAGACAGAAAATCTACTATTGCAAAGATGGAGAGTGGGGAGAGCAATTAGAAGGCTGGAAGTAAAATAAAAGCTTATTGTAAAAGCAGAGATCATAGCTCAGGTTTGCCTGATGAATGCTGAGATCAGATCAGGGAGCACCACACAGGTAGCTTGTAAGGAGGGATTTCAGAGGAAATTAAATAGAAGCTTTAGAGGTACTAGCAGGATGAAACTGGAAATAACAGCATCATAAATGGATCTGAGATAAACAGTATGGCTGGGCAAGGCAGGAGCAGGTGAGAGGGACCACCACCACTATTTGTAGCTTAGTTATTTCTAGCACACACCAAAAGAGAGCATCAAGGACTGATCGCGGAGGCGACACAGCAGTGTGGGCAGCCGGAGACACCCAGCAAAACCATTCCCACTTCCTGAGCCCCAGCAAAGGATCAAATCTCAGGATTGCCCAAGGGCCTGAGGACCCACCTTATGCATGAGAGCTGCTGGAGCAGGCACTTGAAACCCTGGTAAAGGCCTTTATCCTGGGACACCTCTAAGATATCCTGATCTCTTGTTTAATTAAGGGAGCAATAGGAGAAGTGAAAGGCCACTGTAATGATGGCTTCATAAGAGGGCTGGATGCAGCCCCCACTCTGGGTCTGGCCAAGTGAGAGTCAGGCTCTGACAGCATCCCTAAGGAGACTGAGCCCTTGGCTGCAAGCATCTACCAGCCCCACAGAAGGATGTGTGTAAATCACAGTCCCATGTCACGCCTTGGGACAAGGGACAACAGGCAGCAATAGCAGGTGGCAGCCGGGGGCCTGGCAGGACAGCCTGGAGCCAGTACTCACATGTATTAATTATTGACTAGTGAAAGAAGAAATACGAGATTTCACTGACCTCTGTGTATCTCTCTGTGAGGGCAGATTTCTGCACCCCAATTAAATCATTCCTGGGCGAGGAGAGGGGCAATACCTGCACTCACCATTGGGCTGAGGCACTTAGCTGACCACAAGAAATGACGCCAGTAACACTAAAAACTTCCTGGGTCCAACAGAAAAATCAAGGTTTTAGGAGTCACCCAGGTTCCATCCGAGATCTGCTCCCCCTCCAGGGCATGGCTGCTCCAGACCAGCTCTAGCCCATCACCACCACAACAACTGTGTCCATAAAAAAAAAAAAAAAAAAAAAAAGATATGTGATAGTCTCCAAACAATTTTTCAATATCTTTATATCACTCTTGTGCAGCGAGAAATGCCTGCCCTTGGCAGACAGGCAGGAAAACTATCACTTGGAAAATGAGTTAGTCCTTCCAAAAGGGCTGCAGCAGACTTTTAAAGGCAGGTGAAATTTTATAAAAGGATTACATTGGGATTAGCCTGAAAGGAGAGAGAGCAGGTGCTTCCAGGAGCCTTTGCAGACCAAAACCCAGGGTTGTCCTGGCCCCCATCTTTTAAAACCCTCTCTGAACCCTGCCAGATCTGTCCAGGGGGTGATTTACATTGCTGCTGCCACTGGAACACACTGACTGGATAACACCTGCAATGTGGGGAAACAGCTGCTGTGTGTGATACCACCAGAACAAGGTCAAAATACACCCACCAAAGGGGACTTACCACTTGTGCTCAGAGCAGTAGCTCTGTTTTCCCCTTTTCAGCCCAACATAGACACCACACACACACATGAGATGATTCCCATGGCAGAGGGGAAGGGGTGCTCACTCTCCACCCCAGGGTTCTCTCATGGCACCTCACACCACCTGGCAGCTTTGCACCCGAGCCCACACCTTGCTGTGTTATGCAGCACTGCAAAATAAAGCACTCCAGCAATCTTACCTCTTATCTAGCACAATCCCCAAATGATGGGGTGGATATTTTCCCCACTTCTACAGGTGTGAACTTGGCAACATCGCCGTGGGCACCAACCTCTGCACCCCTGGGCCACGCTACCCTTGCTGTGCCACGCTGCACTGAGGGCAGCCTGCAGCCACAGGCTGCTGATAAAAGGTCCAGGGATCTCCCACGCGGTGAGCACTGCTTTGGCCACGTGCCTGGAAGCTGGGGCCTGTGCTGAGGCGTGGGCGGTGGGGCAGAGCCTGTGGCTCACCCCATCTCCCACTTCCATGGGCCCATGGGGCTGCTCTCAGGTCTTCCACTTTTGTCTGAGAAGCAGCTTTCCCATCGCCTTGCAGAGAAAAAAATGACAGTGAGACTTCAGGATGAGCTCAAAGGTTGAGCCAAGTACAAGAGAAGGGAAATTAAGAGAGCATGCCCTTAACAGGCTGTATTTAGAGGGCTGCAGTGGATGAGGGTGCTGTACCATGGCTGCTGGATGTGCAGAGCTGGCAACACTGCAAAATTTCTTCCCTTACCACTCCTTCTGTGTTGCCTCTCTGATTCTGTGTGCTTTCCACTGCCCACCTTTTTTTTTTTGGACCCCACAGCCCATGTGCCCTAAAGCCTCCATTCCTCTTGAGCCAGTTCCCTTCAAATACCTGCCCTTGGGACCATTCCCTTGGGAAGGCATTTCTCTGTGGAAGTGCCTTTAAAGAGAAATTATCCTGGAACTAAGATAGAAGTGAAAGGAATCAAAATTATGATTATTCTGGCTTCAAACCTGGGATGTCACATTGGGAAAAGCAGTCCCTGCTATTGATGGCTGAATCAGCACCAGTTAACACAAAGCATTCCAAAAATCCCTAGAGAAGTGTTGTGCCGGTGCACAAGGAGGACCAAGAAATGCAGTAGGCAACTGAGGATGCTGTTAGACACAAGATCGTATGGACTCTGGATGGACATACACATCCTCACCATCTAGGAGAGGGGCTAATATTTTTAAGTTTGATTTTTAAGCAACCTGATGCTGGCTGCCTCTGCTGCCTTTGCTGTGCTTTCAGTAATGACCTCTTGTACTTTAAGGTGAGGTCATGGAAAGCCTTGTGCCCAATAATGAACCAGCAAAGAGGTGCCCTCAGCATGCAGCCAAGCTGGTCAGCTGCTTGTGCCCAGGTCTCCAGTGGCTGCACCTGGGGCTGATTAGAGCAGTCACACTCCCAGCTCAGTCCCTGCACAATTAGAAAGCCAGAGACATTCTGAGTGATGTTTTAACAGGAGTGTTCACCCATGCACGCTTGTAAAGCAGGAATCGTGTCTTATCTCAGCTAGTCGGTGGAGTTAATAAAAACCAAGTGCATTTTGACTCCTTCACTTGCCCGGATGTACCCTTTGGCTCAGCCTGGGTCCCACCCCTGCTCTGGTCAGCCTTTGCTTTCCCAGCTGAAATCCTGCTCTTGGCCAGTCACCTGCGGGTGCTGAACACACCTGAGCCTGGCAGCGGCGTTCTGTCCTGCTCCGCTCCCAGCACACCAGGTGCTGCCTTCTTCTCCACTCTTCTTCAGGCCACAACTAAATCTAGATGATGCTTCATGCCCTTCCCCCTACATCAGCCCGTTCTGGGCTGCCAAATGCAATGACGGGACAAGTCGTGGCATTGTTGATATGGCAGCAGCCATGTGGTGCTGCCGGCACGGAGAAGGTGCCATATGGCCACGGGAGAGGCTGTGTTGAGCCGCACTGCACGGAGAGCTGGCCCAGCCCCGGCCGTGGTAAGGGCATGTGACCGATGAAATCCTGCAGCCATGCTTCCCAAAAATAGCCAGCTGGCCCCCAGCAATTGGGAGCCGCAGGGATTTCATTGCCTGCGCTGCAGTCTGGGCCACCGTCCCCTCTCAGATGGTTCAGGTCCACGTGATGCTGCGGGCTCCAGGTACCAATTAACACTTACTAATACGGCACTTCTAAACGCCACCACGACCTCTCTCGTCTCCTCCTCTCCAGCCAGTTCCGGTCCCTGGGAGGCCGGTGAGCCTGGGGAGACCCACGGAGCCCCACGGCAGCCAGGTGTGAGCAGGTCCCCACGCCCCAGCACATTTCTGGGGCGATGCTTCTCCCCAGCCGCTCCCACAGGGCTCCTCAATGGAACCAGACCAACCCGACCGGCCGGGCAGGAGCGGGGTTTTGTGCTGCAAACATAGCACCGTGTTTCGGGTGTTGTTGTCACGGATTGAAGGGGAGCCAGGAGGGTGTTGGAGGTCACTTACTGCCAGCTTGGTGCTAGTGGAGTCCACTCCTTCTACCCTCTCAAAATTTATGGACCCGAGATTGCAAATGACTCCTGGAAGTGCAAATCCTTGCCCTTCTCCTCCGTCTGGGTCAGGTCCTTTGCTCTCTCCTCCGGGCGCAGCTGCTCTTTCTCACCTCCCTGACTGCAAAACAAGGGGAAAACAAGCTCTAGTGTGCCCGGTCCTGACCCCAGGTCTGCAGGAAGGGACGTGGAGGGGGTGAGGGACGCTGGTGCATCCCTTCCCTGCTCTCCGCCTTCGATTTACTTTGGGAAAAAAAAAAAATTAATTGCTTTTAGAGTCTGAACCCACAGAGAGCTTCCTAGGGAAGCACTACTTAATAGAAGAGGAGTAATTTGTCGTTAAACCGCTGGTGCTTCATGCCGAGGGGGTCCTTTAGAGTTCGGGGCTGTGCCTGCAGTGCTGGCCCCGTCGTCCCCAGGGCTGGGCGCAGCATGGGCTTCTCAGCCCGCCTGTCATGCTGGGTCCCTGATCAGGGACAGGCACGCTGGCAGTGGCGGGAGGTGACACGGGGTGACAAGGGGCAGGGCAGGCCTGGCTGTGCCTCTGTGACCTGGGGGTGGGTGCAGCTGGGGCCCCACCGCTACACTGGCACCGCCAGTGCCAGCATCCTCGGGGGCGCGGTGCCACCACCGCCGGCACCCCT
>VZRF01001322.1:682341-751891 GCA_013396875.1 Vireo altiloquus | reverse complement strand
GGGGGCTCGGCCGGGGGGCTCCGGGACCTGTGAGCCCCGGGGTGTCACATGCACACCCCTCCGGCAGCCCCGCGCTCCTCGCCGCCACCGGCGCTTTGCCCTTGTTTTCCTCGGGTTTCTCTGTTATTCTTTGTTGTGGTCTTTATTTTGATTTTTAAAATTTTCTACTTTTTTTTTTTTTTTAAATTTAGCTTTCTACTCTGTTTTGTTTTTTTTTTCCTGTGCCCTCTTCGGATTTATGTTTGTTTTTTTTCCTCCCTTTTTCCTCTGCGGAGCATGTGCTGCGTTTTCTTTTCCGTTTAACTTTACAAAGGGATCTGCGAGTCCCTCACCACGCGTCTCCACCGCACCATCACCTTCTCCTCGCCGTTCATCCCCTATGGTAGCTATAGGTCCCGTGCAGGTGACGATATAGGGTGCCCTTGTTCTGCGGGAAAAGCTGCGTGCACGCAGGCTTCCAGGGAAAGGGATCCCACTGCGGAGAACCTGCTCTGCCGCTAAAGCTGCGGCCAAAAGCCCTTGTTCTTTGCTCGCCCAGAACAAATCCGGTTTGCTGCTTTTCTGTTTTTGAAAGTTGAGGTAATATTGGGGGTGAGATTTTTTTTTTTCTCGTGTGCTAATTGTTATTTCGTAATGAATCTGCAAAACCAAGCGTCTGAGGAGCTGAGCTGCACCGCGAGCAGCAGCTGCGAGCAGGAAAATGACAGGAGACACCAGCAAGAATGGGGTTTGCATGTGAAAACAGCAGCACCCCTGGTTTGGAAATCGAGTGTGAGACCGCTGTTTTCGGTTTGTTTTTTTTTCTCAACGAGTGCTCTTGCTGTGAAGGGGAACTGTCAAAATCATGGGGATTTTTTTTTGGCATGGGGGGGAAGATAGAATTCTCCTTGCCGTTGAGATGGATAGTATCTGATCTTTTGTACACTCCATTTAAAAATGCATCATTTTATACGGTTCCTTGTTTGGAACTGGAAAATGAGTAGGACAGCAGGATACAGAGATCTTTATTGCTAGATTTTTAAAAGACGTGTTTGCATCTAAACAACTCCATCCCTGAGCACTTGTTTTCACTGAAGCTTTCACTAGTAATTGTTGAGGTCATAATGCTGAAAATCATCACTTTTTTTAGGCAATTCTGCAAAACCTTTCTGTATTTTTATTTGCAATCAGAACATTTTAAGGTGAAAAGTCTCATTTAACCAAAGGTTCAGCTAGTGAACATGCTGTTCAGAACATGACCGTCATAAACCAGGCAGATTTTATGTGTTGCTCCCAAACAAAGAAAAATGCTGCTGGGATTGGAAAACAATCTCTGAGTATTACTGGCCCTATCTAAACTAAGGAACAGCTGCAGAAGTGGGAGGGTTGTATCCTAATATATACACATCCCCTTTCTAGGAAGGGATTTGCATGCGGAGCTCAGGTTATTGCACCAAGATAGTGATGAGCCCTTTCATCTGCCAGAGCAGGGGTGATTCCTGAGTGCACCCAGTGCTGGCAGCCTGGCAGAGATGTTGCTAATGGCTGGTCATTCCTCATTACAGTCTCTGACCTTGTAATTAGCAATAACAGGAGGGGCCAACTCAAAAAAGTTTGGTGATGGAGACTGCCAGCCTCGGTTGCAGTCAGACTCAGTGCTTGCCTGCTTCCTGCAGGATGCCCAGGTCATTTGACCATGGTGCTATGCAGGGCTGTAATGAGCTATTTTAGTGTTACTCCCATCAGGAAGGTGGCTGAGTCACAGCCCTGTTGTGGCAGGTGCTGTACACGCAGGGGAGTGACAGTGCCCTACCCCAAGGAAACAGAATCTTAAAAAAACAGAGGTGACAGGTAGATGTTTGTCTCCTCCTGGCCAGGATGAGTGATGGGGACAGAGCTGGGTAACTGGGAGCTGGTTGGGAGCAGCATCACCACAGTGGTGTGGAAGCTGAAGGGTTTTGGTAGGCAAAGAAAGGAATTTAAGGAAGGGCTCTTACGGCTCTGAGAGCTCAAGTGGTTTTCCTTGTAGTTTTATGGTTTCTGATAAACCACACTCAGTGTCCTCATTCATTCTTCCAAGCCTTCCGTGGCTGTGCCAGGTTATTCACCTTCTCAAAACACTGTCCTCAGCAGGAGCAGATGCTGTTTGGTAGAGGGGCCCCCTGAGATGTGGACACAACCTCTTCTCTTGTTGGTCCAAATGCTTGGATATCCCAAATGTGCATGTCACACCTTTTGGTGATAGAGGAGCAACTACAAGGATGTTTTCAGCCCCTGAAACACACTTACCCTTGTTTGCAGGTCAGTGGTGCAAGGCAGACGGTGGAGCCTTCCATGTCTAGGGCAGGACTTTCAGATAAGGCAGGAGTTTCCTACCTGCCTGAAGCTCAGGGAAAAATACGGAGATGATTATGATTTACATTTATAGGTCCCACATCCTATCTTTGTGGTTGTGACTAATAGCAGAGGGGCCGTGAGTTGGCTTGGTGTGGAAACAGAACCACAGGGCAGAGACCCATGGAGGAGGGTAGGATGTACTGCCAGGACTATGGCAGGGGGAGACAGTGTTGAGGAGTGGCTTTTCAGCACCACCCTTATAGTATTCACTTACCTTTTAAAGTATTAGAATAAAAATTATCTGTGTTACAGTATGGTGACAAGGGAACGTTAGAGTCCTGTTATCAGACTCCTTGGGTAAGCTGGAGTATTTTAGCTACTGAAATATAACTGAATTATTTTTCCAGTTGAGCCTCTGGGAGTGAGTAACAGTGCTGCCTGCCTCCTTGCTGCAGTTCTCATGGTGAGACCACAAAATCCAATCCCAACACACCTTGCTAACTGACATGTACAGGTTTCCAAATGACCTGTTTCTAGAAATTTAAGCCTGGTATCCAAGGAATAGAAACGTCACATGAAAAAAATTACAGTGATTGTTTTCAGAGATGAAAGTTGTGCTGAGGGCAGCTCTGTTGGTGTATTTGTAACCTCTGCAAATGCCACTTCATGAATAAGCATGGCTGAAAATCTGTAGCAGCTGAAATGCTGGAATTTAGAAGATGTTTTTTAAAGGGACCTGGAGTAAACTCGGCTGAGGTTTAGTATGCGTCAAGCATCCCCTTTGTGTGTGTGGATTCATGTTTTTGTCAGTAGGAGTTGCACAAACACGTGATGAATCCCTCGGATATGGTGACTTATCTGTAATAGACATGATGTGTAATACATTCTGATCTCACTACAGATACAGACCTGTGTTGCCATATCCTTTTCCAAAAGCATGAAGGCAATCAAGTCGCTGTAACAGGGGTGACAAGTTCACAAGTCTAATAGAGGTGTGCACACATGGGACAGTGGACTTTGGCCACAGGAGACAGCTAGATCTTCTTCAGATGCTGGCTATGTTTATTGAACTTCTGACCAGGAGTAACAAATGGGTGATCTTAGATTTGTCCTTTGCTCCTGAATAATTCTCTCTGAGGGAGAGCACAACTGAGCCTTGGGGATGACTTAACAGTATCTTCATCATGTGGCTCCTTCCATTGTTTATGTTGTTTAGGGTCTTTTTCTGACAAACCAAAGAAATACCAGAGCCCTGTAATTAGCAGAGTACAGAAGAAGTCGAGACTGCCTTTGGTCTGTGTGCAGAGCTCCCATTGAATCAATGAGAGCTGAACATGTGGCGCAAGGTCAGTGAAGATGGTCTTGGATCTTATGGTGGTGTGATATACAGAGCAGTGTGGGACCCCTTTATTTATATATTTTTCATCCAGCTCACAGTAAACCCCTTTCATTCCTCCTGGTTCATGACCTGGCCACAGTGATTCATGCGTTAGCCACTTCCAGGTTGGGGTATTTTGACTCATGCTGTTTGGACCTCAGCATAGAATTCAGAAGGAAGCCACAGGAGTAGAAATGATAGGGCAGAGGTAGAACCATGGAACTGAGCCAGAAGCGTCGCTGAGAACCGATCACATCCCTTGTCAGCAGAGCATCCTGAGAGCCAGCAGAGAAGAACCTTCTGCCACTGGCTGAAGAACCCTACCTTCTTGTTATTTAGCTGAAGGACTGTATATTTTTTTTCTTATGGGAATTCCTCTTAATTTTGCAGCTGGATCAGTTAAGTGACTTAATCAAAGTCAGAGTAAGTCACTGACTCAGTATAAATTGGGGTACAGCACAGGTCTGAAAGCAGAACACATCTCCTGGAGAGAAGGAGCAAGTAGCCCAAACAGCCAGTAGATATGTGGCTTTTACCTTATTGTTTGGTAGATCTTGGTCTTTGAATCAAAATCAGTGTGCTTTATTCCCGTTCAAACTCTTGAATATCCCAGTGGTTTGGTTCTGGCAAATATCTGTCCTCAGTGGTGGATGAGTTCCAGATACCAGTGGGAGTGCTGAAAGGGATTATCTGATGCCTTGCGAAAGAGTGAAGCTCCCGGATGAGAAATGAGGCCATGTCCTACAAGCACTTGTAGGTCCCTTAGTGAAGGTATTGCAAGCCTTGGAAGGGAGTTGAGTAGGTGGCACTTGGGTTGTTCTCCAGCCTGCTGCTCCAAGTCCTGCAATACTGAGCTATTACAGTCATGGCAACAAGAATAGAGACCTGGTTGTTACAGGGTGTGCTGATATGTTGTTCAGGTGTTCTTCCCCTCACTAGAGAAACGGGAGTGGTATGGATCTGCTGTTCCCAGAAATTTGGGGAATCAATGTGTCTTTGGACTGTTTCGAGAAACAGAAAATGGTTCCTACTGGGGATCTCTGTTCATACTTTGATTGCAGAAGTGTTATATTTCAAGGATTTGAAAACAATATTAAGAGTTTGGAGGGCTTGTTGAAGGTGGGCAAAGGAAGCACTTATGACTGTTGCCATTCTTTCCTCCCAGAAAATGTAAATGGTTGGGGATAGGAGGATTTTAGCAAAAGCCATAATGAAAAACAAGACAGCTTAGCCAAAGGGATTGCCCTTATTGAAAATAACTTCCACATTGCAAAGCATTGTGTTATTTCTAAGCTTTGTGTTCAAAGCAGAGGGCTGGGCATCTTGATTTGTGAGACGTGTTCCTGTCCCACCTCTGACTTAGGGTGTGTCTTCATGTGAGCAATTATGCTGCTTACACCTCAGTTTCCCTTCCTGCAGAGTGGAAAGAAAATAGCTAAAGTCATTTTGTGTTTGAGAAGCTTAAAACATTACTTTCTGGAAAGCTCTTATAAAATTTCCCTGATGGAAGTTGCTGGTGATGGTGATGTTGATAAAATGCAAGTGATGGTGATGTTGATAAAAAACAGATCACATCTGTTGTACTTGATGAAAATAGTACAGCAGCATTTCAGATGTAAATATTAATTGATTTCTGCACTGCAGATTTCTTCTTGGATATTTAAATTATTGCTAAGGAGGAGGGAAAGGCTATCAGGGAGATTAACAAATCCATTATTAAGGCTGGAAATGGAGGGTTGCCGAAGTGCCATTTAATAAAATGTAAAAAGCCCCTTTCTAAAGGGTGAAGCAGCAGAACACACAATGAAAGTGAATCACAGCTGCCAGAAGGGATGCCAAGCAGCAAGCACTTATAATCAGAAAACTGTACTTACAGATCATTCGGAGCCACTAAATTAAATGATCTCATTCTCCCCTAAAATACTCTTCCCTTAGCCCCTCCCCAGCGTTGCCTGTGGATTGCTCAACCACATTTAAATCTGATTTTGGGGGCATTTTGGTCAGCAGTTGGATGGCATTGGGCCTCTTCATGCTATTCACTTTCCACCCACTTTTGTTTTCTGTCACACTCTGGCATTTTGCAGGCTGACCTGCGCACAGGAGCACTGGGGATGGCAACTGCAAGATTTTACAGATCTGCTGTGGCTCCATGGTTGACTTGCCTCTTCTCTAGGGCTCATTCTTTGGGGAAATGTCCCACAGTTTGTTCCCAAATTTGTCTTTGTTTCACGCTGATTTTTTTTTTCTAATTGTACATTGTTTACTTCAGAAACAAAGACTTGGAAGCTGAGCTGAAGTGTAAATTCAAGAGCTTATCCTACATAATTTCACAGAACTGATCCTGCTGTTACTTCATTCCAGGGCTGATTTAATTCACCATGTGTGTCAGGGTTCCCCTTCTTCATACTCTCTTGTTTTGTATCTTGAACTTTACCTTCATGAGGCCGACACTCTGATATGCTCCTAACCTACCCCTTCATTTTCCAGCCATGGCTTTCCCTATTTAATCCCTAGAGTGGCACCACATGTCTCCCAGTATGCCATGAGAAAAACTAGTGGCCATGGATGCTCACAAGGGCCGGTTTTGCAGTGATTTTGGGGCTTCATCATGAGTTTGGGTGGTTGGAGTTGTGGGGTTTGGGTTTTTTAATGTGTAGTATTGCTAATCCTGAGAGGCAGATGGCTCCCTGGTTTTGGAAGCAGGTTAAAAGAAGCACAGTTAGAGCCCAGAAATGCTCTTGCGTTAACCTCACTGTTGTGGGGATGTCTGTGTCCTTTTCCCTAATCCAAGATCTGATGAGTAGTCCTTGAGACTGCTCAAATTTGGAATTTTCCATGTGCTTTTAACAATCTCCTCTATGGGCAGTTTGCAGTGTAGAAACATGAGGTGGGGAGAGAGAATACATCATTCCCTGAGTTCTCCCCAGGACAAAAGCCAGTGTTTACACATGCTGTGGTCTGGCTGGGTGTAGGTGTATGAGTGGAGACTGTCCTGTCCGAGCAAAGGCTGGGACTGGCTTTCCTTGAATGAGGGAGGGATGTCCCTGGAGATGTCCCAGCTTCCTTTATTTTTCAGCTATCCCACCTTAAGAGAAACAAAACAAATCAACCCCTAGAGATTTGGAGATGAAAAGGTCTGTGTAAGAACTGAATAGTGGTATTATTTTTACCTCCACCAGCTGCAAGCCTGCAGTTTTCTGAGGAAACCTCAGAAATGGTGAATCAGCAAATTGTGTGTAGAGAAAAGTTAGCCTGAATCCACTTTTTTCAGGCCTTCTAAAGTTGAGTGCTGCCAACTCTTGCGACTCCATCACGAGTCTCCTGATACTTTGTGCTCTGCCTAAAGCCCTTGCTACCAGACATAAGCCATTGATTGAGAATCTGCTTTTCTGCAATCTTTTTCAAGGTTCTTCTCCATCTCCCATTGTGATGGAGGAATGCTTGCAAATGTAAACAGTCATGGCCTAAAGGTTCAGAAAATAACCCCAGTTAGAACTACAAAACAGTCTTTGGAGGGTTTCTAAGCCAGAATCAGTCTGAGATTCAGATTTTTACTATGGATGTTCTGATTCTGATCTTGAATTTTCTCTGAGTGTGTCCTTTTTGAGTAAGTCAAATATTTTAGAGACTGGTATCATACAATAATGTTACCAAGTTTTTAACTTCCATTCCAGCTGATGTTGAAGTTGGTAAAATTCAGGGTCATGGAAGTGATCCAAGGGTTTGTACCTGCAGGAAAATCAGGATGTAAATACATTATTAAAATTCTGAAAAGGGTGATCATACTGAAAGGTGTGTGACAGCATTTGTTAAAATGCTGAGATGGTCACTGTTGTTCCTTGTTAATGTGCTGCTTTAAAGTACAGTGAGTTTGCTGTCTATGGTATCTCTTGTCTGTGCTCTTAAAGCCTCTGTGCACATTGTAAAATGGGTCTTCCTCCTCAGCCTCCCATGAAAAACAATGTATCAGTCACTCCAAGTGGGAATTCCTGGCAACTTGTTTTTACTTATGTCTCCACAGGTGAGATGTAGAAGGTTTCCACACCGTGGCTGTGGCTTTATCTTTTGTAGCCGCTCTGCTTTATCCTTGCCACAGCCCTGTCAGTTCCATGTGGGTGGGCATGGAGCCATCACCTGGAGTGCTGTGTCCAGTTCTGGGCTCCTCAGTTCAGGAGGAGCTCCTAGAGCAGGTCCTGTGGAGGGCTACAAAGTTGATCAGGAGACTGGAGTGTCTCTCGTAGGAGGAAAGGATGAGGGAGCTGGGCCTGTTCATCCTCAAGAAGAGATGACTGAGAGGGGATCTTATCAATGTCTGTCTGTTTGAAGAGAGGTGTCAGAGGTTGGACCAGGCTCTGCTCGGTGGTGCCCAGCAGTGGGACAGGTGGCAACGGGCAGAAACTGATACACAGAAGTTCCACCTGAATATGAGGAAGAACTTTACCATGCAAGTAATTTTACTGTGCTGAGAGGGGATCTTATCAATGTCTGTCTGTTTGAAGAGAGGTGTCAGAGGTTGGACCAGGCTCTGCTCGGTGGTGCCCAGCAGTGGGACAGGTGGCAACGGGCAGAAACTGATACACAGAAGTTCCACCTGAATATGAGGAAGAACTTTACCGTGCGAGTAACTTTACTGTGCAAGCATTGGCACAGATTGCCCAGAGAAGTTGTGGAGTCTCCCTCACTGGATATTCCAGAGCCATCTGGACGCAATCCTGTACACTGTGTTCCGGAGTGACCCTGCTTGAGCAGCAGGTTGACCCACTGTTGTCCCTCCCAGCCTGACCCGCTCTGTGATTCTGTGACCTGACCACCACCGCCTCGGGCTCTGGGTGGGCACGGAGCCATCACCTTAGGCGTGGGGACACCCAGCTTGCCCCGGGAGGGTCGTGCGTGTGTCGGTGCCCCCGACACGCTCCGGCGGTGCCTCGGTGCTCCCGGGAACTGCATTTCCCAGCCCGCCCCGCTCCGCTCCGCTCCGCCCGCCCGTGAGCGCCGGGCAGAGGTAAACAAAGTGCTGCGAGGCGGCGGGCGGGGCGGCGGCCGGAGGGGCCGGTCCCGCCGCGGGGCTGCCGGGCCGAAGGGGGCCGGGGCTGGGATCCGGGGCCGGGGTGGATCCGGGCTGGCCGCGGGGGCAGCGCTCGGCCGGGCAGTGGGCACGGGACTGGGGCAGGAATTGCGCTCGCCGCTCCCCGGCGGGAGCATCCCGCAGCGGGTCCTTCCTCCGGCATTTCCTCGCGTGTTCGCTTGCCGCCCCTCGCCCTCCCAGGAGAGCCGCCCCCCGGGACGGTGTGACGAGGCCCGGGCAGTGGGCAGAGACGGCGATCCCCGGCGCCTCCCCACCGCAGCCGCCCCCGTCTCCAGCGGGGAAGCCGGGAGCGTGGGGGCGGAGGGCGGCCCGGGGCTGCGGAGCCCCCCGGCCATGGAGCAGGTCCAGATGATCAACATCCAGCGGCTGCTGGAGGCGGCCGAGTATCTGGAGCGAAGGGAGAGAGGTAATGGGGGGAGAATGGCTGCCCTCCGTGAGGGGAACGGGGCTGGGGTCAGGTGCCCGTCGAGAGGGGGCAGTGACCCGGGAGAAGGGATCAGAGCGAGTGTTTGCTGGCGGGATGGTGGTAAATCCCCAGCAGCGAAGGGTTGGATGAAGGATAGGGCTGATGAGTCCTCCTGGAGGTGGTGGGTGAGGTGGAAGGTTTTTCCAGAGTGGGGAAGATTGACGTGTATGTGGTTTCTGGGAGGAAGAGGGGGGATTGGTGTGAAAGTTTTCCACTGGGAAGGAGAGATGGTAGTGGGTGGCTCTGGCTCAGCAGAGGCATCAGTGGCACAGTGAGATACATCCAGTTTGCCTGGTTCAGAGAGGTTGGGCAGGAGGAGAGAGATGAGGCACTCTCTGGACTGTCATGGGTTTTTTTAATATTTTCAGTATTTGAGTGGTAGTGTCCTTCCTCCAGGGTTGGCAGAGACTTTACTTACCTTCCTCCCTTTTCTCCAACTCCCAGTCCACTTCCTTGTGAATATATCCTCAGTCATTTCCCTGAGCTGTTGTGGTTAAGGGCCTCCCCAGCTAGGCCGACGGGTTAGTGGTGAGGCCTGCCTGCTGACTTCTTTCTCTTTCTTTTCTCCTTCTTTCTTTTTCTTTTTTCCTCTTTTTTTGTTTTCTTTTTTTTTTCTTTCTTCTTTTTTTTGTTTGTTTTTGTTTGTTTGTTTGTTTTTAATACCTTGTCTGTTGATTCTCTTGCAGAGTGTGAACATGGCTATGCCTCGACCTTCCCCTCAGTTCCAAGCCCTGGACTGCAAGACCCAAAGCCCTCACGGAGGCTGAGCCGGGCACGGAAATACAGCGGCAGTGGCAGCATTGCCAGTATTGCCACCAGGTATGATATGAGCAGGACAGCATGGGGCAGGAGGGGAGGTGAAGCTGCAGAAGAAAGCTGCAGACAGCGGAGAGAAACTTGCTCTCTGGGGAAAATGGGAAGAGTCTGAACAGCTAGAGGGATTCAGAGCTGGGGCACACAAGTGCAGCGTCTGTTCTGGATCCATGGCACTGGAAGCAGAGGGGACACAGGGGACCTGAATCTGAAATGGCACTGCCAGCTGACATCATGCCAAGGCTCAGATCCTGCAGAGGGAAGGGGAATGAGGAGATCTGTTCATAAGGTTTAGGGAGGAGGTAGGCAATAGCTATTCCTATTATATACAGCTGATGTCTTTCCAACCCAGAAATCACTGCTTTTAAGGGATAGTGCATGTGCAGCCTGGGTGCTTTGGGATTGCAATGACAGGCATGAATAGAAGCAAGGAAATGTTTTGAAATGGATCCCCTACAACAAATGGGAGAGAGGGAAATGACTGACTGTAATGTACAACATGTTAAAAATTCAGTTCAGGAAAATGAAGCTGTCTTTCAGCCTGCCTTTCAGGGCAGTGGGATTTCCCAGCTCTAGATAGCTTGGTAATTGTAGAACTCCATGGTTTTGACACTTTTCTTATTGTACAATGCTATGTTTCTTGATTTCTTAAATCTAGAAGAGACAACAGGGTTAAGCCTATTGCTTGGTGCTGTGGTTGCATCTGCTTATTCCCTCTCATTCCTGTTCTTTTTATTTTTGTTCACTACCTTCTGTAGATTTGTTCAGACCTTGTCGAGACCTTCTGGGATAGAGAAACTTTAGAAACATAAAGTATGCCTTTGAAAAGGCATTTGCAAGCTTGCTTTTACTGCAGCAAGGCCTGTGCAATCCATAAAATGGTGGCAGGTGGCTCAGGTGATTAAGGCTTCCTTAAGGCCATTGGGAAGGACCTGTAAAGGCCTAAGAGAAAGGTGCCTTTGCTTGCAGGGATTCTGCTTGGGCAGCATTTGATAATAAAGGTTGTTTGAAGCAATGTTAGGACACCTTGCTGTGGGGAAGTTTTCTTCATCAGGATCAGCATATCCTGAGTTCTTTGTATGCCGAATGTTTGTATTTGCTTCCCTACTTCATCCAGCCTCTCCTAATTTGAGGGCAGTTATAGCTCTTTACTGTTTGTCATGAACCAAAGCCCCAAGTCCTGTGACTTTGTGTTGGAAAAATGATGGCAAATGCTGAATTGAGGTCGGTATTTTTCCCTCTAGGTTTCCCACATACTATTTTTCCATCCCACACCTCTTTGTCTCAAAGGCCTTTGTCATGGCAACCTGCCCTTCTCCAGAGGAGGGCTGGAAGCACATCCCCCTCAGGAACTCCTTAGCACTGAATCCAGCAGCCTGTAGGCTGGAGAGGGATGCAGAGCACTCCCTGTCCCTGGGGCCAGGGTGCTCAGCAGGCCCTGCCAGCACAGAGCCCCAGGCACAGCTCTCCCGGGCCAGCTCTGTGCTGACACCAGCTTGCTGGGCCCTTGAGCCTGACAGGCCGAATATGTTCATGTGGGGGAAAAAGACAACAGAGGAGCAGAAATTGTACTTTCTAGTCTTACTTAAAACCTTCTTTATACAAGGAATACTGAGGCCAAATTGAATCTTTAGAGTGAGAACGTTGTTACACAGAGCGTTGCCTCCCATGGTTGTTTTAGCCTCAGGGAGTGACCAGTGTGAGGTCTGCTTCAGGCAGAGACCAGAGTGGGTCTTTTGGGGAGCTCAGACCTTACAAGCACAGTTGGAAATGGAAGTTTCTTTTAGCACAAGTCGTAGCAGCTTGCACTTGCTGTAGGAGATGGCAGGCCTTCCAGATGGCTGAAGTGCCGGGAAGTGACAACTGTGAAGTTTAGGGTGCCTCCAAATTCACTGCAGTGTCTTTTGTGTGATGCTGAGTATAGCATCAGCCTTGTTTAAGGAAGGCTCTGTATCATCTCTTCCTGTTAAAATCAAAGGGGCAATTCAGTAAGTTCTGTCTGGTGGAGTTGGAATGGACTTTGAATTAAATATCAAGTCCTTGTTGAGGAACAAAACTTACATTTCATGTGTGGACAAGAGATTTTCTTAGATTACTTTTGTCTCAAAATGTTCACTTAGTATAGAGAAATGCTGCATTTAGATCTCATGCAGTTCTTGTAATTTTACAGCCTCCTGTAAAAATGTCTCTCTGGCAACCTTGGCAAAGGGCCGATGTTTGGGGTATTTTTTTAATATATACACTTTTACAAATTGGCATGCGTACATTGTTGATGGTCCTTATTGAACAAATAATCCATGATTTTGTGTGATGCAGGGTATTTATGAAGCCTCGTTGCTTGTTTGATGCGTAGTTTAAATCCAAGTATTTCCCTTCAGCATTTGCAGCCCAGACATGACAGCTATTTCCTCCCAACAGGCTCTGTGCTGTCATTGCACAAACACCCAGAAAGTTCTGAGGAGCAGACAGCCCAGCTCTGGATAGCAGTGGTGAAGCAAACCTTATTCTTACAGAATTATGGTGGTCTCACATAATTCTGCAAAATAATTCTACCCCAAACGGGGGCGTGCAGATAAGAGGGAAAACATTGCTTCATGATTTCTAATTCATGTGGTGCAATTTCAAAGAAGGATGTTGTGGCTCAGGTTCTCTTTTCCTTTGCTTGTCTCTGTTGTGCAACCAACAGCATGGAGATTGCTGCAGAGGGCTTCCCTCTGCAACCATTATCTACGTGAATGTTCAGTGTTTTGTGTAGATATTTGAAAGACCTAGTGACTTGGAGTTAAAACATGACTATGCTTAAAAATACAGTTTTGCTTTAGTCAGAGAAATTTCAATATGGAAAATTACCCAACTGCAGAAAATAAGTGGAGAATCACAGTCATTGTGACCTGGTGTGTATAATAGATAGACAAGGGAAACTTTTTTTTAACAGATCCTACTTAGCACATAGATAAAAGCAAAAATCCAAGCAAAGCAGTTAGCCAACACGTATTACATTTGAATTGAATATTGCCTCTTTAAATATGCTTTTGACAGAAGTATCTTCTGGTTTTTGGAATGGGATGAAAAATGAGCAGAGGGTTTTACAGCATGTAGTATCACTTATTTAATGTTACTTTCTTCTGAAGATGTTTCTGTGGCAGAACCTGAATTCTAAAAACTTGCTAGAGAAGTGGTCTGTGCTAGGAGTGCACTTCTGTGGGTACATTAACTTGCACTCTGTCACTGGAAACTGCTCTCATGGACCCTACATGTGCAGTTCTAATAGACCCAATTATTTGAAAGGTTCATTATAGTTAGTTAGGATTAGCCTGGTTTGATATTTATACATTTTGGAAAATAATTGAGAAGACTTTTTAATCAATTTAAATCATTGTGTCAGCAGGAAATAAAATAAACAGTAGGGTTGCTAAATGATTTTTTCCCCCAATAATACCATCAATTTAATGAAGTTAAGATTTATAACGAAATCTGAAATTATGTTACAATATTAGATTGTCGTTTGTGTTTTGTTTTTATTTAGGCTCTCAGGCATGTAGAAATCCTGTTGTTTTTAGGTCTAATCCTGGAGAAATACCAAGCATCCTCCCAGTAGCACAGGGAGCCCTCAGCTGTCCCAGGAGGCCCATGTTGTTAAAGGCTCTCAAAGAATCTATTGCTCAGTTCCATGGGGGAGGGTTTGATCTCTGTCCAGTTTCTTTTTCCTTTCATTTTCCTCTCTTCCCATTATCCTCCCTTGTGTCTGAGGCTGCTTCCCAAGGGCCCTTCAGACACCTACAGTCTGGTAGCAGGTTGCTTGCAGAGCTTGGAGTCAGCAGCTGTGATGAGTGAGTATGGTAAGGCATTTCGGACATGTTATCTTGGAAATCTGGATGTCTGAGTTTCTTTGCCCTTCTGGCTGTTCTGCTGGTGCAGCTCCTCATTCTCTCTGTCATTGCACTCTCCTCTACCCATATTAAACTTTTTTCCATGCTTTTAAATCCCATCCCTTGGTTTTGTCCTGAATCCTCTCTGTAGGCCTTCACTCTCATATCCTTTGAAACTCTCTTTTGAGCGTAAGGTATGGTAACTGTACTGCTGAAACTCTCAGGTATTCTTGGCTTTAAGCTTGATCTGCTCACAGTGTCCCAGAGAGAGGACTGAGGGGTGGGTGCACAGGTGTGCATGAGGTATCTCATGGGCCTTAGGTGATGGCTTCATGTGGCACAGGTTCACAAACACAGGTGCAGAAACTGAAAGGATGTGGCTGCAAGTGTAGCTGCAAGTCTGCCTAGGGTGTCTGGTGCACAAGAAAGCTGATTTGCCACAGCAGCAGTGCTGTGCAGCTGTACCTTGCTGTGCAGGGGAGGAGTAGCGGGGTTGGTGAACACTGCACAGTTTTAATATATTTTATCTTTTCTGTCAAAGGAGGTTTCCTCCCTCCACCCCCAACGTCATGCTGCTGACTGAGTACCTGGCAATTTTCAGTTCTTTCTGGAGTCTCTGGAGTTAGGACAGTGCTGTAATTATGATTTTATTGGGGAAGAGGCTGTGCAGGTGGCTGAGTGGTTTGCCTGTCTTGTGTAAGGAATTCTGAAAGAGTGAATCGCTGTGTCAGCTCATGTTTATCTACTTTTCTCCACAAAGCCCCTACCCCTGATTTCCTGTCCTGGAGAGGTGGTCTCTGAGACTTTCTGTCTGCAGCTTTCCTGCTTCCTAGGCTCTATCAGTTCTTATTTGTTTCTGGATGATACTTTGTTTATTTGCTTGTGAGTTTTTGGGCTGTTTTTTTAAATCCTCTTGCACTGGATCACACCTCACTCCACAGCTAGTGGGAGTTGAGTTTTGACTGGCTGTGTGTAGATGGGTTAGAATCTGGCCCTTGTGTAATATGGGGGGGATAGAGGCTGCTTTCTGCCTCAGGCCTTGTAGTGCCTTGTAGTGAAGCTCTATTCATGGCTCAGGACCTGGCTTTGCTTCATAGAGTACAAATCCACACGTGTTAAAGAGAGAATGTGTGAGATCTGCTGTGCCATGTTTTGAGCTATGCTTCATTTTGATAATGTACAAACAGTGTGATTAGTATCTGGAATCTTCATCTTGCTGTTGAAACTTTGTCTAGAAGTACTTGGAGACAGGATCTTGCCTCCCAGTAGAGGGTATACCTGAGTATGCTGGTTAATTTCTCAAGACAAAGAAGCTGGGCAAAGCTGAATTGTTAAGGATTGCTTTTCTCTTAGAAAACATCTTAGAGATGTTGAGGGAGACTGGCCAGCAGTATTGAGTATAGTGAGGTATGTGCATGACTTCTTTTTTAGGAAGCATAATGACAGTATAAATGTTATGCTGGGAAACTGGATTGGTGGTCCATGCACAAGAGGCAAATCACCCTATGTTCAAATCCTACTGCCTTTGTAGGTTTGTACTGGCATACAGCTGCTCAGAGCAGGCTGGCAGGTAGGACTGTACTCATGTAGCTGTTCAGCCTTAGCACATCCCCTCTGCCCATTTGATGTAATTTGCCCTGGTGCAATCCTCAAGTGTAGATAAGCAATTCCCATTGATGCTGGAGTTTCTGAACCTGCCAGCACTACATTGTATGAGATCCTGCCACGATTTGGAAAATAAAAACGTATCCCACGTAGGTGAGGTTTTGTATACAGTGTCTTCTCAGTGGTGCTTGGCTTTGCAGTACAACTGGCAGGTTACCAGGGAAAACACAGAAAGTGGGGTGAACCCCGCAAATGGCATGAGAAGCATAAAACCCACTCCCTGGTGAGGAATGAGGCCTCCAAAAGTGCAAGAGCTGATGTACCAATTTCCATGGGGGAACCCACTGTGTTCCTCTTTGTCACCCTGTTTATTTTAAAACCCTCCAAGGGAGAAGATCCTGCAGAGATGCAGTTCCTGTTTTCCTTTGTGTATTAGCAATATAGCCGTGCATAGGGATATCTGGGCGGCAGGGAGTCTATGCAGAAAACCACAATTCTGGGCTCAATTTATACTTTATACCTTCAGTAGTTGTAAAATGTAATTTGTGTTCTCTTTAGACTATCCAAGTTGTGCAGAGAGGCCTTTGTGTAAACTTGAAGTAGGCCCAGTTGTTGATGTTATCTGCAACTGAGCTGTAATTCTCTGCTGCAGCATCTGTCTGCTGTGCAGTGGCATTAGCTGTGGCTGAAGGCTCATGATCCCTTTGTCCTCCCAGATTTGGGGGAGTCCTCTACAGGAGTGTGCTGTTTTTCAGCAGTGGGAGTTAGTCATGGCTCATGCTGTTCGTGTTGCAGCACTGCCCAGTTAGAGCTGTGCTGCAGCTGCCGTGGGCTGATTTGCATCACTGATCACAGTGCTGGTGTGATGACAGGAAACTTCACGTTTTGGTTCTTATGTTCTCAGGGTCTTTTGAAATGTGAAGCTTGTTAGACCCAGCCCCTAGAGAAGTTTGGTGTCCTGGGATGGTGGGGAGGATATTTGGGCCAAACCTGGTCAACTGTTCCCGCAATTCTCTTGTTTTCTCTTCCCGTTGTGTTCAGTGGACAGGCAATTCTCTGGTTTAAGTCGTATTCCTTCTTTGTCAGTTGTTTTAGTTTTTTGGTTTTTTTCCCATCTCAGCACATTTATACCCTTTTTATATCTTCTTTGTGTAATGCTTTATCCACAACACATGCAGGGATTTATCCTTCCTGCTTTTGTTTAACCTGACCTGGTGCTGTGCTCGGCAGTGAATTGGTTGTCACCTGTAGTGTTGTTTCCATCTGCTCCCGTGTTTGTAGGTAAGACTGACTTTTTCCTTTCTTGCTCCTGATTGAGCTTTGAAATGCATTTCTATTTCTGACCCAAACAGACTGGTCAATGTCCTGCTGCTGAGTTAATTGTCTTGCTTGCTGGAGTTCCTGCTGTTCATCATCTCCTGATCCCTCCTGACAAACTTCTGCCCAAATTCAAAGACTGGCTGCTATTTGTTCTCTTCCTGAGAGTGTTGGCTCTTACTCCCTACCTTCTTCGAACCAACAAAGATAGGATTTGTTTTTGTTGACTTATTTTGGGCTCTCTTGATCAGAGGCTGTGGGTCTCTGGGGCTGTGCACTTGGCTGGCCTTTGCCTGGATCTCTTCTAATAAGACACTGCCTTGTTGATCAGCTCAGAGAGAACAGGCCTGCTTTTTCCATCTTGCTGGATATACTCCCATCTCTCTTTTCTGTGTTCCCTACTGTACTTCAGCTCTTTCATTCTCTGATATGAAAGTGGTTTCTCTTCAGTTCCGTTGCTTTATGAATCCAGTTTGAAGTAGCCTTAGATGATTTCCAACATTATCTTAATTACTTGTTTATGCATTGCTGCTTGCTCTGTGACAAGCAGGCGTGTGGACTGAGAGCAATTCTTTTGCCTCAGTTTTGATTAAAGTTCCTCTCCATAAAATAGTAGATTATTTTCTGAAAGCTTCTCATTTATCTCCTACCATCTGTTACACCATCAAGAAGGGAGAAGCTGTGGGACAGTCAGATGACATTGGGATTGCCGTTGGGACTGCTATTCCGGTGGTCATTGCCCAGGTGCCTGGGCAGCACTGAAGCAGTGGGCAGGCATGGTAAAGTAACATGGCACCGGTTCCAGTTTGCCTTTAACACTGAGGCTGCAAAGTGCAGCACTTCTTGAACTGCTTCACAAGCAGCCTGGCCATCTGGGAGCTGTGGGAGGTAGCCACCTTGCAGCCTTCATGTTAGTTGGTGCTGCTTGTGAGCCAGAACTGTAAGAACAGAAGAAATTGAAGCTCTTCTGTTTTTCTCAGCCCTTCTTTTCCATGGAGCTCCCAAATGCTGGATGAGCGTGTCCCTGTTGACAGAATACAATCCCAGACATAAGGACATCTGGGTTCTCTTCCTGATTTTCTTACAGCCTGTGGAGTCTTTATGCCTTAGTTTCCCTAGTACAACTTGTAGGTAACAGTAACGTCAATGTATTTTCCTGTTTTCAAGTATATTTTCCCCTGTCTTCATCTCCAGGCACAGTATTGCAGCAGTATAGTTGTAACATGAGAGATAACTAACAAGTCTAAGTAGAAGTGAAGGAAGTCTGGCCTGGCCCACAGCCATACAAATGCCATCAGTTTCTTTTCAAACAAAGTGCAGTTCAGTCAGGTGGTGTGTACTCAAAAAGTCTCATTTTCCCTGGTGCATCTGAAGGCAGTTTCTTGAGGGCAGAAGATGCCTGTTTGCAGAGAAGTACACGTTCCCCAAACAGACTGCTGCACTGCAGAGGACACTGCCTAGGCTATTTCTGGAAATGACCATCTTCCTCAAAAGGGTAATGTTATGTGTGGGAAGAAGCACGGTATAGGGCAAGGGGCTGGCATGCTGGGCCCTTGGATCATTTCCTGAGTCTGCTGCCGAAAGGCTGCACGATCTGGGCACGTCAGATGACCTACATGGGTCCTACCATCTGCACATTATGTGGTTCCCACCATCTGTACGTTGGGGTAATGCACACCCTTCTCTAATCCTGTTTTCTGGAAGCAGTGTAGATGTTTTGGAGCTTGTAACTGTTTGAAAGAAGATGAGACTTAAGATCCCAGATTTTCTAGGTAGATTTGAAAATTGCCTCCTGTGTGTTTATTCTTTTTCTGGGAACCACTGCAATGCAGGTACCAGCAACTGGGATACTGGTTCTGATGTGGCCTTGGAAGGCCCTGACCATGTAGTGAGGCTCATATATCCTTCTCAAAGTCAGAAGGACAGGGACCACACAGAGAAGTGTTTGTATTTTTCTGTCCTCGTTCTTTGTCATGCTCTTCTTTGTTCATGGGAGACCTTGGAGGTGCCATGGTGACATTTTTCTTCACCAGATCGTGAAATACACGGTTTTGTCAATGTATTAAAAAAAAAAAAAAAAGGCAAGAATCTGTTTACAAGAAGTTCAAACTCCCTTGCTTCATGGATTACAGACAGGAATCTTGCCTTGGTGAAGGCAAAAAATATACGTTTTCCTAGCATGTGAGAATTTACCTGAATTTTCCAAGTCCTAAATTGTTACAGAAGATGTCATCTGCTGCATGTCCAAGGGAGATGGACTAGGATTTCTCTACTGAAATGGCTAAGGTACTTCACTAAGTGGACATACATCAGCTTTTTTCTCTGATCTGTGTGTACCAACCCCTTTTGACATGGTTAACTGTAGGCTGGGAAGAGAAGGAAGTGGTTTCTGTAGGACTTTAGCTCACTTGTGGCAGAAGTTAGAAAGCAGACAAATGGAGCAATGAATACCACATTGGAGAACTTGCTTCACTCTTGGCTGCTGTAAGCAGCAAGTGTCCAGTCAGCAAGTCCCTTTCAGGCCAGCTTGTTATGGGAGACCCCAAACTGTCTGTTCCTCACACTGATTTTTTCCCATATATGAGCCTGGGATCTGGGCTGCGGAAGTGCTGGTGGTGCATAGCCACAGGGAGCTCCAGCAGGACTTGTGCTTAGAACATGTAAAGTGGCCCAGAAAACCAGGTCCTTGAGGGTCTTCACGGAGCTGCTCAGAGGGACATGAAGATGCAATTCTGATTTCTCTGTTTCTTAGCTCATTTTGGAAAGTGAGGATGCTTGACAATAAATGTGCTTGTGAACTGCCCAGCCACTGCTCTCAGTGAGCCTGTAAGGAAAAGCCTGTAAGGAAAGCACCAGTTCTGTATTCAGAGCAGGGCTTGGCTTGAGGCCACACGTTGAACAATGAGGAGAAAACAAAATATTGAATAGCTGCTTGTTCAGCAAACCCAGTTCCTCTTGGCCGTGCAGGGCCCTGCATGAGGACAGTCTTCCCCTAGCACTTGGGGCTAGGACGAGCATGTAGGGTCTCAGGTGGTACAGGAGAGAGCCCACACCAGCACACTTGCCAGCCTGCACAGTGGGGAGGGAAGCCAGCTGGGGACTTCTTTGCTGGCCCCAGACTGCAGCACTGAATGGAAACAACATTCCTGCTGTTATTTCGCCTGGCTTGGAAAACCTTCCCCTGCAGAGTGCCACCTTGTGCTGCTTATTAGGATGTTAGTCTGGTTTGGGGGAGCTCAGCTCTGGAGCCAGGATAAACTCGTGGTGCTCAGCAAGGAGGAGCTGTCTTCCTGCTCTTTTCTCCCGTGTGCTGAAAAAGCAGAATATGCACAAACAGAACAGTGTTGCTTCCCCAGCTGAGGGTTGTGTCTGATATGTCTGTTGTTTGAGTTTTATCAGTAAATTAATATTGCTTTAGTTTTGGCTCCCATTTTAGAGCATTCTCTGGCACTTTGTGCAGTGGTCTTTCAGTGGGGTTAGCCCACTTGGCAGACAGTGGGCAAGACATCAAGGCTGGTTTAGGTTTGGGTTTCTGTTGGTTGTGGGCTTTTTTCTCCGTTTCCCACTTAGACTTCACAATGATTACGTGATTTTTTTCTGGGTGTTTGATCCAAGAATCAGATGTCATGAGTGTTCTTGTTAGCTGTCTCTGGGATGCCTGAGAACAGCTACCTTATTCTGGGGTTCAGGGAACCCAAACTGAGTACCCTGCTCTGCCACAGGTTTCTTGTGTGACCCTGGGGAAATTATTTATCATTTCTGTATGTTGGTGTTGTCCCCTGCATAAAAATTATTATGGAAGATTAATTTTGAAATGTTGCAAACAGAAATAATGATTAAGGGGAGAAGGAACCAAATTGAGAGGGGCTGTGTAAATTCTGCAGGTGGCTCTAAATATATTTACTTCTTGAGGGGAAGTATGCAGTATGCTTTTAAAAGTTGTTTTGACTGGGTCTTGCAGGAGGCTTTCGCAATACTGTATAGAAACCCAGAGGTAGGTGATTTTCTAGTTGTGAACCACGTGGAAGAGCTCTCTTCCACTCTTTGAGCTGAAAACAGGCTGTGGGGCCATTTCTCCTTTTCCAAAGATGAACAAACATGAACAGATGCCAGTACGGCTGTGTTCCCTTCTCTGTTGGAGACGGAGAATGTGAACTTTGGAAAGGGTCTGGCTTGATCCTGGGAAAACAGCTTTGATCAGAGCCTTAGGAGGAATCTGATACCGTGTCCATCTAAGAGCGACAGAAAAACTAGCCAGAGTTTGGGGCCAGGTTAATCTGGTCCATCTCCATTGACGTCAGTGAGAAGGTGAAACAGTCTGTTCTGTCCCCTCACCTCAGCTCCTTGTGCAGAAGAATTTGCTCTGGACCTCAAGGCCAGACAGTGTAGGGGATCATGAGGTAGTAATGGCTTAAGATAATTTTTGTCTCTGGTATTGCTTGGAAGGAAATGTTATATTATATTTGCTGATATGCAAGGCTGAGGTGATGCTCTTGTTAGACTTGAGGCTGCTACTTGCAAAGGGCATAAGGATGGCAGCAGAAGGACTCCTGCTCCGGCTGTGCCATCTTCTGTTCAGCTGCATCCTGCTCCTCCTCACTGTATGAGCTCACAGCAGTGCTGAGTACCTTAAGTTGCAATGTTCCCAAGGCCCTGCTGCAGCTCTCTGAGGGCTAGACTTCTGAGCCTTGCAGAGGTAAAGTGGGCTCACAACTCCCTTAAAAACAGCCCTTGAGCAGCTCTATCTGGGCAGAAAGAGTTAACTCTTGTGCAGCCATCATTTGTCTCACCATTATGCTGGAAGCCTCACATGCTGCTACTGGTGAAGGTTCTTCATGGGCTTCCCAGGCTGGCTTCTGCACTGGCTTCATAGGCTACTGTGGTGTTGATGTTCCTGAAACCCTGGCAAAACTCTGGGGCTGAACATTCTTCAGCCAGGAAGTTCTGTTTTGTGGACACAGATGGATTTAAAATGTAAAAAAGCTGTTGATCACCCTTCTTTTCCATGATTTTGTTTTGTCATTTTTGAGGAAGAACTTGCATAAAAGAGAGCAGTAATGTAGTATACTGGTTTCAGAAGGGTTGGTTGTTTTTGGCTTGGGGAACGGAAGAGGGCATTCCCTGCAGGGGAATTTGGTGAATAGGTGTCAGCAGAGCCAGAAGGTGGGAAGGGTTTATAAAACGAAAAATAATGAGCTTGTATGTGGTGTGATGATGCATAAGCAAGAGAAGTAGTTGAACCTGACTGAAGTAAGACAGAAAGAAGTTGGTCCGGTCCGCAGATGGATGTTCTTGTTTTGTTAAACATGATTCAGGTAACTGTACCCTAATTTTCACCAGATGGTGAGATATTTATTTCCTTATTAAGCTCTTGATAAAGCTGAGTGGAGTAAGTGAATTTGGAGGAGAAGCACTGGGTCTGTGTAGGCATTAAGGGCAAACTGGAAGAGGCCCCTTACTTATGGCCAGCAGCACCTCCTGAGACAACAGTATATCTATTGTGCTGGAGATGGAGCTCTTGGAGTCCTGGACTCCTTTGGAGCCAGGAGCTGTTGCCAAATACAGGCAGGAAGGTGATCAGGTTCAAGAGAGATGACAGGATCCTCAGGTCTAAATGCCATCTGTGTATTGCACAGAAGGGCTCTCAGCTGCTGTGTTTTCCCCAATAGAAAATAGTTACCTCACTGAGAACCCAAACCAAAATGCAGATATTCTGCAAGTGCATGTATTGGCCCATTTATCAATAATAAATGTGTAAACCAGAAAGGTCAGCTGTGTTTAATGTCATGTGGCAGCTTTGTGATTTTAATTACAGTAAAAACCCCAATGACAAATGAATTCAGTGCTCTTTAGAGCTTGTTTCTCCCTGATGGAGTTAGTTGTGTTGCCTTACCTGATGTTTGGCTGCCTCTGCCATGGTAGGAGAGGTTTTATTTAAATAAAAAAAATGAGGTAAAATGGCAAATTACTTGCAGATTCTCATTTGCTGGAGGACTTCAGTGTAGTTTTCATGTTTCAGCAATACCTTGTTACTGTGATGGATACCAAGGTTGCAGGAAGAATCACTGTAACTGGCACAAAAAGGTTGTTGCATCTGACCTTAAATTAGAATGACTGACAATTGCTGCCTCCCTCTTTCTTCCTATTTTGTATGCAGTTTCAGGTATCTGGGGTAAATTGGGATAAACTTGAGTTTGTCCTCTTTCAACTTTTTGTTGCTTAAAATCTTAACAGGGACTGCTCTGCTATTTTTGTTGTTGTTTGCTCAGCTCCTTTATGTTAAGCTTCTAAAACTCATTCTTGATCTTTTTCCAAGCTGTTTTCAAAATGTAGTGAGCAGGATCCTCCTCATTAATAACATTTCTTCAGTTTTTAGGAGTAGTTATCTGTTTGGGTATTTTAAATTGATTGTTAAAGAACTGACTGCTGTAGAAACCTGACTTATAAATGAGGACCCTGTAGACGGTTTGTGCTTGAGCTACTTTTAAATTGCAGCTGACGTTTTAAGCAGTGCCAGTACATGTGCTTGGGCTTTTGTTTTCCCCTCTGAACATGTCCATACCCGCCTGGCTCTGGTTTCAGCTTTGCAGGTTCTGCTTGCCCTGTCCATCTGAGAGCAGGGACGACAATTCCCCTGGTTTGCGGTCCATGCTCGACAGCAGTGTCCCTGTTTCACTGTGACAGCCACAGGCTGTGGCTGACAGTCGAGCAGCAGCAGAGCAGCATCACACTGAGTGCACTGGTTACTTGCTGTTGTAAACCCAGAGTGTTCCCCAAGTTTTGGTGATAGTTTACAGCTGTAGTTTTCATCTTGTACCCCCCGTCAAGAAGCTGGTTGGTGGTGCGCAAGGATGAGGCCTTGATTTCAGTCTGCTGATAGTCTCTGGGTTCTCAGCTGATGCTAAGTCCAGCTCACTTAAAGAGATCCAGTTACATTTGTTTCTGTACCTATTTAAAAGACTTCTTTTTCTGAATCGTATCAGTAAAGATTCCTCTACTTTTTTACGCTTCACTGACAGCACTGTCCTTGTTTAATGCCAAATACATCTTAGTAACATGTGCAGCCCAAAGATGAGGGGTAAAAACTAATCTTTAGATTAGAAGCTATAGAAAATTAATTGAATTATGAACAGAAGAGAGAGGGTTTTTTTCCTTTTATGTGTTGTCCAGGCAAAAGGAAACTATCACAGAAAATATGAGTTAGCGAATGGTGATAGTGGGGAGTGGTACTAAACTTTTTTCCTAAATTCAAGTGAAATAAAAAATTAAAGCTTTTCTAAATGGTCCCCAGTGAGACTAAGCAAAACATAGGCAGGTAAGAGAAGAAGCCTCCCTGCAGGATTCATTCAATGCTGCTGAAATTCTTTCATTTGCATTCAGCTTCAGTGGGAAGGTGTTGGGGGGGGGTTGCGTTTTTTTCCTTGCCACAGACGTGGTTAAAAGTCACAGCGTATATTTCCTGACTTGGTGAAAAGCCTGTGACCTCTCTCAGTTGTCTTGTTCATCAGAAGGCACATAGGTAATAAAGAGTCTCCTGTGTGAGAGGAGTAAGGAGAGCCTGCTGTTTTAATTTTGTTCACAGCAGTGGGCCAAACTTTGTTCTTGCAGTGCTGGCCTTGGTAATTGGCTCAATATAATATAGGAATTCAAGCCATTGCATATCTTTGGCCTTCTAACTGCTAATGTCATAGCCAAGAGTGCGCAGTCTCCTGCAGGAACATACAGTAAATAAGAACAATAAGCATGTTTCAAACTACATACAGACAGGTTTTAAAAGGCCTTAGCTCAGTCCTGATGGGTTAATTTGGATCTAAGTTGCCCAGACAAATGGATTTTGCCATTTTGCCAGACTCTGGGGGAGGGGATGTGGGTTTGATTTGGGAGGTTTTCTGGACTAAATACTATGTTCATGTTTCTGATTCCTGGGAACCAGAATGAAGACATCCACTACTTCTGGGAGGGAATTTGGGAGTTTCCTCAGCATGAAGAGTTTGACTATAGTGTGCCTTGCCTTTAGGGTGTGCCATGTCCTGCTGAGCAGGGTGGCTTGCACAGGTATATGGTAACATTTTGTTTTTCCTCTGATCATTGTTTTTCTATGATCAGCTAAGAGTAATTTACCTTCTCTTTTGCAGACATCCACAGTTTGTCATTTTCAATGAGGTTCTAACACCTGTTAGAACTCCTCCTTCCTTTTTTTTGGAGAAGCATTTAATTATGACAGGGTTTCCCTTGGAGCACATCCTCCATTCAGTTCCCTAATTGTAGAATTCTCTGTGGGATTCTCCAGATGGGGGATAGAGGATAATCTTCTCAGAGCTTTGGAAGAAATGTGATGCCAAATTAGAGAAAATAGATCCTTTTTATTAAGCTCTTGGGTTCTTTTTACTCTTATTTTAAAGTGACCTTCTGTTAAAGAGAAATGTTGGACAAATGGCTCTCCTTTTAAATTATCCTCAACAATGTTACCTGGTTTAGATTAGAAATCCTGAATGGATTTCTGAACTTTTTTTGCCACTCATTCTGTCATCACAGAAGCAAGGAGAATGAACTTGCCTGTTTCCCTTTTGTTTCTAGTTGCTTTCATTTTCAAGCTACAAAGCTCTAAGTTAAGGAATGCTGGCAATGTGCTTGGTGTGGTGGGCAGGTATAAAGACAAAGTGTCACAGTGCCGCTTTGTGGGTCTGGTGTCACTGCATGCTGGTGTTGTGGCAGTGCTGTTCCCATCCCCAAGGGGTTTCCAGACATCCTAAATGTGCCATGCAGTGCCACTGATGTTTGCAAATATGGCCATCCCATTTTGTGCCCAAATGCTGCCCATGTCTGCTTCTGCTAAGTTGGCCGAGTCTGGTGTGTGATGGTGAAGGGCTCCGGGGCTGTCCCTGCAGAGCCAGTTCTTCTGGAAGGTTCCTGTGTATTTGATGCACAAATTAATGCTCCATGAGCTCTGTGTCAGCAGATGATACTGATATTTTTACAGGGTGAATGAAGAAACTAAAGCTCAAAGAGACATCACTTCAGTCCTGTACTGAGTTGGTGGCAGAGCCAGAAGGAATCTGGAAGTGACACTGGTCCCCTGTTCTAATCATCACTTCTCTTTGGGATTTTGTGTGCATTTAAGTCTATGGAGAACATTTTCTTTAGCAGTGAGGGTACCAGCTTTTGCACTGGAGGGAAGTAACTTCTTGTCAGCAAGGAGGATGAGGTTATAGATTTTAGTGTATGTAGTTGGTTAGCTTTGCACTGTGATGTGCCACTGGGGATGTATACAGCTTGCAGCAGTTGAACTTCGGTGCTCAGAGGTCAAAGGTGGCTAATCCAAATTTTTTTTTTTGTCTTCCAGGTCTACGCACAACGAACTAGAAAAGAACCGGTAAGTAGCTAATGAGCTGAATTCTAAGAAATGCAAGCCTGGTGAGTGTAATGTGCTTTGCCCTTACGCATGCAGGTGCTGTTTGATGAGCTTAGACAGCTGTGAGTGACCACACTGCATCACGTAGTTTTAAAAGTTAGGGGGAAGACACAAAAAGATCTGAAAAGGAAGCTTTGTTTTTGCTTGGTTTTTTTTTTCTCTCTCTCTGAAAAGGCAAGAAGTGACCCAGTTTTGTGACTAATCTGTATGCAGAGTAAATACTGTTCTTCTCCTGACACAGTGAAATCTGATTGGGGCACTTTCCATACATGAGGTTGCTACGGGATCAGGTTTCTTGGGCGCTGGGTACTATGTGTTACCACGAACAGAAGGGCAGAGCCCTGTGCTCTGCACCCTCTCCCCCACCCTGCACTGGGCTGTGATAGTCTCTGCAGCACAGAAGAAAATACCATTGTCCAGAGGCTCGGAGGTCTGGCTACCAGCGCTCCTGTGGAGACTCTTCTAACCTGTTCTAGGATTGCACCTGTTTATCCTTGAATCTGACGTTTTAGCAAGCCCTGCAGTTTTGTTACTTGGCTGGCTCTGCTATATGACTCAACCCTTTTGTAACAGGAGTTAAAGTAAGATAAATGCCATTGAGACAAGGGGAGCTAGTTCACACACAGATCAGATTATCGCCTTCCATTCAGGATGCTATAGTTAAGGTTGTGTCAGGGTTTCCATTATAAACTTATCTTGGCTCTTCTGTGGGATTTTAGGGGGGCTGAGGGTGGGTGTCTGTGTTTTTTGTGGCTGCCGTAACAAAGGCAGTGCTCTGGCCAGCTGCTCCTATGAAGAAACCCCCAGGGTGGGAAGGAAAGCTGAGTCTAAATAGGCTGATTGCCTCCTCTTCTCTCTTAGCAGCCCTCATTTAACAAGGGATGGGAGGACTGCGAGGATGGCCAAAGACACACAGAGGCTTTGAGCCAAGTGTGTATTTTCATTCAGACAAGATCTTCCCATGTGGCTTCAAGGGAATTGGGGCTGACTACCTCATGAATTGCGTTGCCCTCAGTTTCCCCCACATCTGCCTCCCCCTGGCAGCCCCAATGCTGGGAAGCAGCTTGGTCTTAGCATAGTGTGGGTGTTTTCTTCCAGCCTCTGCTTCTACCTCCTGGTATTTTTGAGTATCTACAGAGTTGCCATGGTCTTGTCTCTCTGGATTGATGCATGGAGGGTTTTTTATTTTGGTTATGTTGCTCCCTGAGCTTCAGTCTCTCTGGTCCCAGGCTGAGCTGTGGAGTGTTGGCTCCTGGGTTTTCCAGTGCTCTCTCCAGTTCTATTTACCAGTGAGGGAAAGAAAATGCAGTTCTTGGGTCTGACCCAGAACTGGAGGTGCTTTTTTCTCCATGACAACAGTAAACCGTCACTAATCTTCAATGTGCTTATTTGCATATCTAATTGTTACTGCAAGTGCTGCTTGCACTCAGTACAGCTTTAGAGCAGAGCTGTCTCCATCTTTCCCTGTACCAGCCTGGTCCTGGTTCTATCACACTGGCCAAGTTTGCATGGATATGTAATCATCTTCTTCTAGCCTGAGGGCAGGCAGCAAAACTTCAAACTCCATGTGGGTGAGATCTTAGCAGCCAGTGTTGCATACTTATTGTCCAGCTAAGGACACATATGGACTGACAGGGTTGGGGCGTGCTGGGTACCAGCTCTCTGTGAGAGTTGAGGAAGTTTCTGCCTGTCTTTAACTGAGGACAGTAATATTATCTGAGGTGGGGATGCCATAAGGATTGACTATTGACTAGCATGTCAAGAAGTGTTACTAATGAGAAGAGTGTTATTACCTGAGCTTCCCTTATGCCACCTTTTCCTGAATGTTGACAAGGTGTTTGATTGCTGCAGAATTTGTCTTTCCGTTCTCAGTTGGTGTAATATCTCCTTCTTCCTCTCCTTTTGTCTCAGTTTTCTCTTTAGTCCCCACCTGCTCCAGGCTGAAGATTCCTAACCATCAGCCTTCTCAGCAAGGTCTTTCTTTCAGGGCTTCCCATTCCGGGGCACTGTATTCCAGGTCTGTCTCAGACATGGTTTTACAAGCCTTTGGTTTTCATCCTTCTGGAAGGGGCACACGTTTGATCACAATGGGTGCTCTGTACAGGCAAACTCCTAAATCTGGGAACTTTGGTCAGGAGTCTGATATTCCTGATTTGGGATTGTCTGTCCCTTGATGCAGATGCTATGGCTTGATCAGCTACTCACATCTGCAAACCCAGCTAGACACTGTGTCACCTTTGCTGTGTTTGCAGTGTTCATTACCAATGATTTGGGCAGCAAGTTTCATATTGGAAGCATTTATTTTCAAACTCCATGGTGTGTTTTCTGTGTGAGGGGGATTGCTTCCTGTGTTCCCCAGCACCATGTTTAATCTGCTGTGTTGTTAAGTTTGTCAGTGTCTCCAGACTTAACTGTTGCAAATATAAAAGCCCTGATACTAATGGCTTTGTGGCTGACAGGTGCTCATTTTCCCTATTATTTGAGATTATTCCTTCTGAATCTCACTTTTATCTCCATTATTGACACACACTATAATTTTCAAAATTGTCCACTATTAGGTCTCTGACTCTGTTTTTTTCCCTTCTTGTCTGTGAACAGCAGTCTTCTTATGTTCGGTTAAATTTTGGTTTAAGCTATTCAACGATTACACAGAGTTTCTTTCAAGCAGTAGCAAGAGAATATTAGTAAAACAAAATGCTCTTCTCCTTTTTGAATATGTAATTTAAATTTGACTCAGTATTGCAGAGCTGATGATGTTTTAATGTGTACCCCTTTAATGTAAAAAAAAAACCTAAAAATATATTTTAAAGTATTAAAGCAATGTTTTAAGTTCTACTGCTTGAAAATATTTCACTCTAGAACACTCCACTGGTTCTGCTAAGGAGCTGCTTGATTTGGTACCAAACATTAGCTGTAATATTTAAATGACTCCTCTTTTGGTTTTGATTTGGTTTTTTTTTTCATTTGAAAAGATTGCAGTGGCATTTATATAAGGGACTTTGTTATAAAAGATTAAAGTTAATTTATAGTTATTATCTGTCATTAATCCTCACACTGAAAAATTGTTTGTGCTTTTTATTTAATGGGTATGTGTTTCAGTTTATCTCTGCTCAGGATGAGTCATAGCTTGCATTTAAACAAGAAACCAGCATTCTTCTCATCTGCTGCTATATGTTACTAAAATGATACTTTTTAGTCCTTTAACACGCCTACCAGAAAACCTGATATGTAAGCAACACTTGATCATTTTCTGAAAGAAAACAAGATAAAGCGTGTGACTGAAAGAGGAACTTCACAAGTGTAATATTTTCTCATAAAGGATAACAAATGAAATTCAGGCTAAAGTTAAATGTTGTGTGTTATACACATAGTGGTGTTAACTGTTGTCTGTGAACATTTTAGACATATGCCAGTGTTGGGAGGATGTGGTCAGTGTGGTATTAAGGGAAGACACGCAGCTCTGAGGTGACTTCCTGCTGCTCTGTGAAGTGGCAGTTCTGGTAGACCAACACAGTGGTGGTGTCTGTCAGAAAACTTACGTCTCCTGACAGAACAAGAAAGAGTTTTGTAGTGCTATTGAAGATTTAAAAAATAAAAACAAAAAAAATCACCAGCATTTTTCTGTATATCATGCATTGTTCTATTAGGTTTTAATGATAATTGCTTTGTAATACAGCAGAAGGAAGGAAAACATAGCTGAGTTATTCGGTAAAGAATGAGTTATTGGGGTATATTTTTCTTATGGTAACAATAATTCAGTTCAAACAAAAGATAGATCCAAGAAGGGAAAGAGACCTCAGGATCACTGAAAATAGAATTTTCTGAAGATCCTGCAGAATTTGTGGCTCTGCAAAAGTGCATCATTTAGGAAGAAAAAGGAAGAAGTCTAAAGGAGACAAACTTCCAAACCAAGTTGCTAAAAGTTTGTTTCATGTAAAAGCACAAAGTGAAGTGGTGTAACATCCTTTCTCTCTGATATCTTTTGAGATGATCAGAAGCAAAGAAGACAAACACACAGCAAGGATCGAGTACTGTGGTTTTTAGCCTGACTCTTACCAGAATCCCCCATCTTCAGTGGTTCCTCACCCAGTCTTTCTTTGACGTGAGACATTGTTTTTTGCAGAGCGTTTCTCCAAGGCAGTTTCTCACCCAGAGCTGACTGTTGTGCTTGGGTGCATATCTGAGGTAGTGGATAAGATAAAGGAAAAACCCTGCTGAACGTTGAGGAGAGAACCATGACCTGGGTCAGCCTGCACTGAAACATGGGGGCCTTCTGAGGCTCTGCAGCATTTGCACCATTTGGTTCTGTTTCTTTAGAACAAGGGCTTTGAGTGTATCTTAGGAAAAGCATTTAATGTAGGGCTTTTAAACAGTGCAGACAAGCTGTCTAGGCTGGGAAAGATAGAGGGAAGGGAAATGAAAGTGTAGTGAATCCTTGCCACTCTAAATAGACAAGGATGATTGTGCTTTTGTAGTGCTATATATACTTGCCAAGGCAATCTGATCAGTGTTTGTCTTGAACCAACTAATCAATGTGGTGTTGAGTTCAGTGCTATTTATCAGGAGAGCTGGAACAAGAAACTAATCCAGTAAATTTCATTTGTTCTCTTTGGAGTGGGCTTTGTTTTCATGCTAACTTCATGTAGCAAACATTGACAGTGCATATTGTTTTCCTCATTAATAAAACTTGGAACCTATGATATTCTCTGCAGCAGTCAAATCGTGTCCAACACAGCTGAGCAAGCATCTTTCTTTGACACATCCAAAGGTCAGAGCATGCACTGATCCAACTTGCTCCTTGTGGGAACTGTAGCTAAACCCTCCTGTCTCCAGGGCCAGCGTGGAACAAGAGCTGGAGGTAGTTAGCTGTCTTCAGCTCTGTTGTTTGGATGACAGATGCCTCTGTTTTCAGCTGGGACTAACAATTTTCGAGAGAGCTGTAGCATGTTCCTCTGTTTTACATCTGGATAACTTACTACCATGCTGTTCCTGTTTGTGCTTAACCTGGAGAGGGTGAAGCTGGTGGTTTTTGGAGTCAGGCTGTCAGGGAGCTGTTCTTTCTGTGTACATTCAGCCTCAGCCAGTGTTATTTAGTGTCAGTTTGCCTTTTGCTATTTCTTTGCATTGCTCTGAGAACTCACCACTCACTAGTGTAACACTGGGAAATGTCTCTGGCTGACCACCACACGCTCATGCAAAGTGCCTCCTTGGGCAGAAGCAGCATTTTGATTCACTTACAACTGAAAGTCTGCAAAGGCTTTGTTTCACATTGGCTGGGCTGCCGAACTTTCTGAACTCTGAGTACAGCTGCTGCAAAGGGACAGTTAGTCTCCATGCCAAGATTTGAAGGAAACAAAATGATCCACATTTTATTGCAAGTCCTTTAGTACTGCTCATATAGGAATTTCTAGTTTCAATATGATTTATTTTTTTATTCAAAGTGATGCAGTGAAGAATGTATGCATGCCTGTCTTCCTTTCTGCTCCCAGATATCTACATCTCTCTTAGGAATCCAATAGCTGTTGAAGAAAGAAGAGGAAAAAGAACAATACTACTATTTTGGATAAACTGTCACAAAGAAAAATGTTTTTGTTTCAACAATGTTGCACAATAAAATCACTGTTATAAGCCATTTTTCAGAAACAGATATTTATCACAAAGCCCTTCTCAACTAAGATGTGTTTAGGGGGACTTTCTGATGTGTTTTTCTCCCATGGTGTAGAAAGAACTGTCAGCACAATCTGCTTGGCCTTGTCATAATGGTCTGATGCTGAGAATCTTTTCATCCCCCTGCCTCCCAGAAGGGAGACTTGCGAGGAAACCCCCATCTTCGAGAGAAACATTCTCTGCAGTCAGGTCTCTGCACCAAATCAGAGGTCACCAGTCTGATTTGGAGTGCATCATTGCCAGCTCTGGTTCCTGAATCTCTTCCCAAACTTGCACCCTCTGATTTCTACTTGGGTGCATTGCCACAATTTTATTTCAGGCTGAACCCTCTCCAGTTCTGTATATTTATGGCTGTCCTCAAAAAATTATAAAGACTGGGCAAATGCCCTCTGTTATCAGTGAGCTTGGACCTCTGGCCCCAGGTAGGAAGTCAGGCATTCATCTTTCCTGGCTCCATTTTCAGTCATGTCATGTCTCTGTCCTTACCATCTCTCTCCTAAATGGATCTCTGGAGACTTTGCAGGCTTTTTTCTTTTTTTTTCTTTTTTTTTTTTTTTTTCCAGGGTGCTCTTTGGGGTGCTGAGAGCCAGAAATCCTGATGTAACAACTTTTCTTGTTCAAGTGATTAACATTGCTCATGGGCCTGAAAGCATTGCTAGCTAAAAGCCAGTTGGGAATTTCTGCTGTAGGGGAGATGAAGTAATAGGAATATAATTTTGAGACAGATCACCTGTTAACAAGTTTCATTACCTTGTACTCTTAGGACAGAAGTTGGAGCTGTATGTGTTGATCTACATCTGGTACATGTAACAATCTAGCCCTAACAGACTTGTAATAACCAAAGGGAATGGGATAGGAAATGAAGGAAAGAAACTCCCATTCTCTTTTCTGTATGTGGCCCATTTTTACCAAAGTATCACAACTTTGAGAGCCTCTAACCTTATATTCCAAGGGAGGATGGAGAGAGTGAGATGCCCCTCCGTGTCTCCTGGTGTGACCTCTGCCAGGTGAGAAACAGAAACATGCATAGATCTGGTGCCTGGATGAAGTTAAGGAGCAGGGACAGCTTTGCATCAGCCCAGTCCTTTGCTTCGTTGATTCACATCTCCAGCCAGTTGTTTGCCTTTTCTCTCCTTCACACAAGTTTCCCCTATCCCACCTTTGTTCAAAACTTCATGCTCAGTCCTTGTGTCCCTTCAGTGTTGGCCAGGGCCAGGAGGTGCTGCATGACACCTTCTTCCATCAGAAAAGAGAAAAGGGACACAAAATGGAGGCACATTTGCTGCTGTGGAAGGCAGCAGTGTGGTCTAACTCCTAGTTTTGGGGGCTGTGATGGTAAATGCAAGTGTGTGACAGATGTTCACAACCTTGTATGGGTAAGGAGAGAAGGGCTTCATCTTGGAATTGCTGTGGTTCTTGCCTGGCTGTAAATGGTGCTAGTCACCCTGAGTAGTTTGCATAGCTGTGGGCAAAGAGACCTCACAGGTTTACTCCCAAACAGTGCATGAGAAAACCATAAAACAATTAAATAGAGAATGCGCAACCAAGGGTCAGGAATTCTCCTCACATGAAACCAGTGCATGACATGGACAGGGCTAAGTCAGGGCCATGGCAGAACACAGCAATAGATGGTGTAATCTACCAGCCTTCCTTCTGTCCTTGGGAGTTTAAATTTGTGTGGAAATACAGATCATTTCTGCCTAGTGCTCTTTGGGGTTGTTCCTTTCAGTGCCTGTGCAATATTGGAGTATCCTGTTTTTCAGAGGTGAAACAGACTTGAGTCTGTTAGATGCAGGCTGAATCTCATATGAAGGTTTTGGATTTGTCTGAGTCTGGAGGAATGCAGAGGAATCCTTGCATGAGTCAGGTTTTCAACGCAATGTTCCATTAAGAAAGCCCAGGGGCTGTCTTTTGAAGCTGTACTTTATGGGTACACTGCTGCCTGAGCATCACTTCCCATTAGCTGTGTAATAAGATTTTCTGTCCCTCTTGCCTGTTAATTATTTACCTTTTGAGAGTACATTCATAAAGCAACATGACTTATTTAGGGAAAAATGAAAAGCTTTTGCAAAGGATGGATGCTTTTTTCCCTTATCTTTTTTGCCCGGGAGTTGAGTACCTTATAAGGTATAAGAACAGATTGCTGTGAATGGGAGATTTTGCAAATGAGCATGTTCAGCTCACAAAAGGTGAGGCAGGAAAGAGCATGTAGCAGTTACAGAGTGATCTTGTAACTGTCTGTGCAAGGGTTTCTGCACAGGAGGGGCTGAGGGAAAGAAAGAAGATTGGTACAGAAAAGCTCATTCATGAAGCCACCAGTGGAAACAGGACATGAGTTTGAAATGCAGCATTACTTTTATGGAAGCAGACTCTGTGCATGGTATCGGCGGGTTCACACATGGTCCAGGCTGATAGCAATTCCTATGGTAAGGGTGTGGTTTTTATCGTGGTAGCTAGTAAACAGCTGCACAAAATTTAGTCATGCTTACAAAGTCAAGTGCAGGCTGTTATCTCTGAGTTGTCTGGTTGCTGAGCCAGGGTGGAATATCTAAAAGCATCTGAATCATTTAGAAGCACAGCTCTTAATCACTCTCGGATGAATACTTGCTCCTTCACTTGGGCTACTGTTGCTCCTCTCTAGTTGTCTCTACAGTGCTGTAGTTATGCCGAGTCATTTGGGGAGCTGTGCCAAGGGTTCCTTAACTGTCCAGGACAGCCAATAATGCAAAACCAGAAAGAGGGCATTTGAAAAACACTGCTCATCTCGTGATTAAGTGTGTTTGTAGTAAAAGGGCAAGGATCCTTCCACATGGGTGAAGGCTGGCAAAGCCATACAACCATCACAAGGGATATGTGGAAAGGTAGTTGATACCAGACTTGACTTTGCTGCTTATTTGTGTATGGGGAGATCTCCCTGTGAGCATCCCAGGAAAGAAAAAGAACAGAACAGGAAGGTTCAGGGGTGAGATCAGCCCTGAGGAGCCCACTTTGGCTATCACTAGCCTTGAAGAAGAGCCTGGTCAGCCGAGAGTGTTCCAGAACCTGACAACAGGAAGCTGCCAGCATTTCCATGGGCTACTGCAGTGTATTTCTCTACGCTTTCCTCAGAACTGGATTGTGCAGGAGGGATTGCTTTGACTCTCCCAGGAAGTTCTGGGCAATATGTCCTCCATGTTTTCCTCTCAGGAGAGACTTTACAGTGCTACTTCAAGACACAACCTGCTGAACAGTTGGGGTAACTCATTCTAATTCCACATGGCCAAAGCCCAGCCCTTAGATGGGAATTGTTCTGCTCTTTCTGGAAACTCAGTGAAATTGTTCAAATGAGTCATTCTAAAAGGAGGAGCAGTGCTGCAGGTTTATTGTAGAAATCAGAGGCTAAAACAGAGGTTGCTTTGTATCTCCTATGTCTTTTATTTCCACCTATTTGGTCTTGTTCCCTGGGGTGGGTTGAGTTGTGGGTTGCCCAGTCAGGTTTTGCCCAGCTGTGTGGGAATCTTCCATACAGCTTGGAAAATAGCATTCATTAGCTACACTGTGGTAATGTCAGGAGGCCAAGTGTGGGGTGAGTACGCACGTTTGCCCAGATGCACAGTTACGTGAAAGCACACACAGAGAGCTTGCAGTTAAAATCTACGTGCCCTTCTCTTTTTAACAGGGGAAGACAGCCCCAGCTGTGTATACAGCTTGGTGTTTCCCTTTGATCTGTGTTTGTTTCCAGTGTTTCTCATAGAGTGGATCCTGGTGTTCCTCAGAGCTGCCTGCCCTTTTCCAAGTTTGCAGCTGTGTAACTGCACACAGTGAGGCTTGCTGGGGTGTAACTGCTTTCAGCAGTTTGGGGTGGGGGGTTCCTCTTCCCTGCAACCCCTCCTGTTGTTTGCTTTGCTCCAGTCCTTTCCTTGCCAGTGTGCACTGCGGGGAGCTGTCTTATTCTGCTAATGGGAACAGTGCCTTGCAGATGCCTCAAGATCCTCCTTTTTACTTTGCCTGCCTGTTCCCACATGCATGGCATTAATGCCCTTTGCCAGCTGCAGCTGCCACTCTGGAGCAGATCTTCTGCTCTGTCACCAGTTCAAACCTCAGAAAGGTTCCTGGAGACTCGGCACGCTGCCCCTGCAGCTGGCTCAAAGAGGGCAAGAAACTCTGTTCTTCAAATTTCTGTGGTTTCTGAAGTTTTCTGAAGCTGTCAGAGATGGGACTGAGAGGGGCCTGCAGTCCTCATTTAGTCCCCTCACCCCAAGGCAGGATAAGCTCAATCGAAAGCTTTTCTGGCAGGTGCCAATCTAGCATGGCCTTAAAAGCATTTGACAGCAGGATTGCACAGGGAAACAGTGCGGCCTATTGCCCTTATTAACTGTGGTTACTGTTAGAAAGTTTTGTCTAACATCTGACTAAGAAAATTATTTCACAATTGTTCTAGGGACGAAAAAAAGCCGTCCAAAGCTGAGTGCCTCTGTGAGTGTGAAGGACAGAGTCCCAAATGCTGAATATAGCAGTCAACTTTCATAGCAAGAATCACTCTGTTAGACCCTTTAAGTATGCTGAGGAGCTCTGGCTGAGATAGGCAAATGTGGGGAATTAAAAACATTTCTCTTTTCTTTTTCCAATGCATGCGTTTCCCACTTCACCTAACCAAAAGAGCAACTTCAATGCCAAAACAAGTGGGAAACTGGATGGGAACACTTCGTCTCCCATGGATATTCTACGTAATATGACCCTCTTAGGAACTGCGCAGAGCCTGTTCTCTGTGGTGTGACCTCTTTTAAACTTTTCCTGGCTTGGAAAAGCAGCTTACAGGCTTGGTGTTCACTAGAAAAAGCACATATGGGGATACATTTCAGTGAAGAGATTGCAAAAGGAGAGGAGAAACAAAATCTTCTATCTAGTGTCATTCACTTCAGGAAAACATGTGAAGACTCTCTGGAGTCATGAGTGTCTCTTGGAGTTTCTTTGAGTTGCGTGTTGGAGTGATCTCTGAGAAGAGTACATGTGCTGGGGACAGAGTGGAATGGGAAGGGGTTTGGACTGTGTGTTGGGCACACTGGAATGTTCAGCAGCAGTCAGAGTGGAAGGATGTGATACACAGCAAGGGACTCCCATAAGCCCTCCAGGCTGGCTCCCAGATCTGTGCAGACAGCACTGGCTTGTGCTTTCCCCCAGCCATCCAGGGAAAGAAAATTGCATGAGGTTCTTAAAGGATTTTTTATTTTTTCATTTCAAATGAGCTTTTATTTTTAATTGTTCTGTTATTTAAAGTGAAAAATATGATTAATCTTGCCAACTCTTGTAATCTTCCCTGCAATTCTGGTGATACTTGGGGCATACCAGCACCCATAGTCAAGTGATATTTATTCCCCACATAGAACCAGTGTATGAGCCAATGTAACCTATGTATTTTAAAAACAGAAAGAAGAGGAAGCATCCTATGTAGGTGTTTATTTGGGTTTTTTTAATCATGTGATGTCTGAGCTACTGTGGTGTGTATTTTTTTATGGGGCCTAAACCATTATCTTTTAGCCACATGGGATTAACAGCAGGATATCAAAACCTAAAGATTTTAGAGAAATAAAAAGTTTTATGACTGCTTGATTGCAGTGTCAATAATACCGCCTTCATCTTGTCTTCCTGATTATGGCTAAACTCCTTTTGAAATTCCATCTCGATAATTTCATGGGACAGAGGTGAGAGAAGACCTCGGGTAGATTTTTGCTGCCTATATGGAGCAGTCAGGAGTTACTGATCCATTTTGGGAAGCGTGGCCATGTTGTCCCTATTAACTACCAGAGAAAGCTGGATGAATTGGCTTCCCAAAGAATCCTAATCTCCTGACTCTTCCCAGATTATTGTCATTGCTGAGCTACATGAGCACCTGAAAACCAAGAGAAGACATAGCTGTGCAGTACTTCATGAAGAAATCAGGATTAGCTCCATTTTGTGGATGAGTGGTTTGTGCTTCAGTTCCTCAGGGGATTCACCTGGGATCATGCAAGCTGTCTGTGGACAGGTCTCCTGATTCTCACTTAAAGGTCTTGCCTGCTGCATAACTCTTTCCTGCTTGTGGAAGTGTTTTCTCCAGTTTACTACTTCGCCCTTCCTGAAAGTGCCTGCAAGCTCTGCCAGCTCCTGGCTACTACAGCACTAGGAAAGTCAAAAAGTTTGTCCTTTTAGTTTGCAGTTTGGCTCCCATGCTGAGGAAACCCACCACAGACTCTCTCTAGGTGAATTGGAGAAAATTACCTTTTTTTGTTGTTTTTTAGCTATGATTTTTAACAGTAGTATTCTCTGAAACCAACAAGGAGTCATCCCAGCATAGTGCGCAACATAGAAAATATCTGATGGTGAAGCAGTAGTGAATCTTGCCTAAAGGCCCTGAGAGTGACATAAGCTCTACAAAAGAGCTAGGAAGGAGGGTGTGACTGATTATAAAGTGGTGCTGCTGCAGGTATTTCTGTAAGATCATGTGGTTATTTTCTTAATAGTGCTCTGACAGCTGAGCAAATGGAAATGAGTTTCCACCAAACCAGAGGAGTAGGTGTTCCAGCTCCTCTCTTTTTCTTTGTCTTTTAAAATTATTTTTCTTTCCAAAACAAGCCGTGAACCTTCCAGTGTCTAGTTTGCTCCAAGTGGGGTCTTAACCCTTTTCCTGCTGGGAGAATACAGGGTCAGCAAGCATAAGGCAGCTAATCCTCCTACAAATGTTAGTTCACTCAACTACAGCTGTTCTTGGTTTTGGGGGAATCCAATTCGTGTTCATTTGTGGCATTGAAAACCCAGACAGGGTCATAATGGTCTTCTCCAGCTGATCAAAAGTTCACTAGGTAGAGTGTCCTTTGCTTAATATAATGATTTTTTGAGCCCTATTGAAAGCACTAGAAGTTCTGTAGTGGAGCTGAAAGAAATGGAGCAATTTTCCTGTGTTACAGATATATTTTGTCTTACTTCCAGCTCAGGGAAATTATTCCTAAGTAGCCAGCTCCATGCTTTTTCTTTGTTTGAGATTTGAGCCGTCTTACATCTCTTGGCCTTCACACATTCCCACAGGAGAGAAATTAAATATAAGGAAGGTGCCAAGTTAAAGAGAAAGGGCAAGGCAGGGGGTTTGTGTTGTTTTTTCCCCCTGAAGTTTATATTGTTTTAATTTTATAGGCAATAATCTCAGCTCCTCTTTGGAAGAATTGTATTGAGAAAGAGTTTGTATTAGCACATCATACCAGCTAAACAGAGGCAAGGTGTGTTTTCACACTCTCTGGTGCCTCCTTTCAAAAACACTTCCTTTTGCTGGTACCTCTGTATGTGTGAGATCAGGACATAACTCACCTGCTGTCACTGTGCTGGGAGCTATGCTCTTTTCAGGCTCCCCTCCTGAGTAATATGTATAGGGAACTTGAGTTAAAACCATTTGTCACTTGATGTTGGCTTACTCCTCGCCTTTTGAAATACAGTATTGCTGGTTTTTCTGTGCAAAAATACATATCCAGTAGGAAAAATACTGCTAGGATCTCTTAAATTCTCCTTTGTGGTGCTTTTTTTCCCAAACATACGTCCAAGAGTGACCTTGGCTGGTAATTCATTTTCCCTGGGAAGTTTGAGGTTAAATTTAAAATACTTTTACAAGGTGAAATTACATGCACTGCTTCCTTTGTTCCAGATGTATGCCCTCTGTACCTGAAAGGTACAGTAGATATTTGATGACTCCTTAAATATTTCTGACAGTGTGAAGAGATATTAGATGAAGAGCACATGCTTTCCTTCTGGCATAAAAGATTTTGTGTAAACAAGTATGCCAAATGGTCACATTCTTAGAATATATTTTCATTAGGAATTTTCTTCCATGAGGTTCAGAAAATAGATGTATAGGATGGAAAAATTCTTAGTAGCTATAACTTACCTGCATAATTAAAAAAAATTGTATTAATGATAAAAATAACTTCTAGTACCAGATCAGAATCTATTCTTGATATTGACAAATGTTCCACTCATGATTTTAAAAACAGGAAATAGGTTTTCCCAAATAACAAGCTAGTAGCATCCTTTAGTCTTTCAGTGATGTACAAATGTCTGTCTTATAAAGCAAATACTTGCTTCTTTAAGCTGGTTAAGGAAAGTACAAGTTTGAAACCTGACTGTATTTGGAAGGCACCAAAGTCCAAGGTCTCTTTCAGTAGTATTGCAAAGAGGCTTTGAGGTACTGTGTGTGCTTTTATTGCTATGACACCCTGTGGACCAGAGGTAGCTTTTCTGCTGTAGGCAGGAGACTCATCCCCAGCTACTCTCCAGCTGCTGGGGAGCTGTCTGCTACCCAGGCTCAAGTGCAGCCATGGGGCCTACAAGGGTCTCTGCAGATCCTTGCCAATTCATCTCTTTTTTGGTGTGCACCATCTTCGATTTCTTCCAGAGAGGCTGGAAGGACCTGGTGGCAGTAGATCTGAGCTGGCGAACTTTCCCATTGCCTGGCAGTTCTAGAGGCCATTAAGGATTATGGAGTGAGAGCATCTCTGCTTCTCAGTTTCTTGACTGCAGAAGCCTTGCAGGAGCCCGAAATACCTCTTCATTTCAAAGGCATGGTGCTTAGCCGGGAAACCTCTGAACAGAATAATCAAGAATAGCTGGAGAGTTTGGAAAATCCTGGCTATCTTTGCTGGTGACCTAATTCTAGCAGTAAGACTGAAAATCCGTAGGTCGCAGCAAAGCAGGTTAGTGCCTCCTCTGCAAGGAGGCAGGTTTCTGATGAATGGCACAGCTGCTTTGCAGGCATGTTGGCAGCATGCAGGAGGACACTGCACTGACTTGGCGGCTCTGAGCACACTGTGTATCCCTAGAAGGATAATTACAAAGGTATTAGTGAGAACCAGGGCACAGGACACCGCTGGCTATTTAAAGAACAGGTCTATTTTTAACTACCTTTTAACAAAGATGGGCTTTTATTAGACTGGGCTTTGTAATTAACCAGCCTGGGCTGCATGTTGATGTTTACAGCTTACTTTGCATGTTCCCTGATAGTCGAATGCAGGATTGTAACCATATCTTACAGTCAGGGCAGGGAATTGCAATACCAGCATCGTTGGCAGCACAACCAAAAAGTTGGTGGCAAGTGATCTTGTGCAGGAGCTACCTACATGTGGCCATACTGGCAGCACCTGGGCTGTGTTCTTAAGTCAGAAGGAGAATGTGATGTAGAGCTTTTGTGGCCTGTGGTGGCTGTAGGGTTTAGCATGTTGTTGATAGCACAGCTCAGCCTAAAAGGGGTTTAGCTGGTAACATTGTCTTTTGTGCTACAGTAAAATATAGTTAATTGTATTCACCAGGGATTAAAATACTTTCTGACTAATGACCAATATCAATAGTAGGAGATCCTTGATATATAAATTCAGGGGCAAATCTGCTCCAGAGCATCTGTTGCTGTTTGACATCCCTTAATAACTGTCCAAATTGCTTGCAAGGCATGGCATAGAGGAGCTGGGAGGAGGGAAGAGAAAGTGGCAGACGGGCACTGAGGTCTGTGATAGATCTGTATGAAAATGAAGGGGTGAGAGAAATGCCAGGCATTGATTGACTCCATTCCTCTGCTGGGCAGATGGCCACCTATGCTGCTCTCGTCACCTTCTCATTGTGAAGCCCAGGCTGTTGCATTTGATCTTTTTCTACTGAGTAGAAGCAGCCCTGTCTCATCAGCGCCTCTGAAGATCAAAGGGGTTATGAAAGGATGAGCAGTCATGTTACCCAGCAACTGTGAGTTCACTCTGGAGGAGGCACCTTCCAAAATGGCATAATTTTTATTACTGTGAGCATCAGTATTCAAAAGTTTTTTACATTGTCTTTTCTAGTTTTGGAAGTCATGAGATTAGAGATAGTCTCTTTTTAAAAAAAATTATTTTATTCATTTAAATGAAGCTTCTGTCTTCTAACCCTATAGTTCAAAGAGGAAAACCTCAAGATGTGCAACAAATAGAATCCCAAGGCCCAGAAGTTATGCTGTGAATAAAATTAGTCCCGGATATATCACTTCAGCTTCAGAATCCTAGCGTTGCTTTAGTGTAATTATTTGGGATCTGCTTGATTTCAGAATTCTGAGTGCAATCACGGGAACCTGTTTAAATGTCTGTGCATTTGGCAACTGTATACTTGTTCAAAAGAGTTTGCAATCCAGGAGACCATTAGAGAAGAGGACAGAAAGAAAGCCTGGACAGCCTGGATGGCAGCTAGTGGTAGCAGAGCAGAGCAAACAGTGCTGTCAGAGAACAGAGTGAAAAGGAAGTTGAGAGAGACTTGGTGTGAGATGAGAGCAATTCTACTCCCTGAAGTGCCTTCTGAGATGAGGGTGGGACTGCTAATTTTTCAGAAGTGTCCTGTTCACAGCTGTGTCTGCAGTGCTGTGGCTTTGAATCCTGGAAGTGGATGCTCTCACGTGTCCACGTAACTCAAAGTGTGTGTAGGCCAACCACTGCACCCGTTGAACAATGTGATTTGTACTTAACATCTGCACAGTGTGGACAGACTGATCAGCCACTGGGAGATATGGCTAAAACTGCCAGTTACCACTCCAGACTGCAGCCCAGGAAGCACCTGGCCTGCAGGAAATCCAAATCTGGACCAAGCCAGATCACCCATATTTCACCAAAGGATTGGAGGTTGCCTGATTTCCCCTCCCTCCATCCCTCTCTTTGGCTTTTTGATTTTTGAAAGCCTTGAAGTAATTAATTTACCTTCAAAACCATGACATAATTAGGAGAGCCCTCTCAGCAATACTCAGTTTTATACCCAGATGGATCCCAAGAAACGCAGAGATTTTGACAGCTGTGTGATGCAGAGAGAGGTGGAGAGAGCATATCTTTCTCCAAACTGCAGTAATAGGCTAGAAAGATCCACGTTGGAATGGACCACTGGTGGCAACACATCACTTGGCACAAGGTTTGTTGGTCTTGCAGCTTCTGTTTGCCAAGAACCTGAAGGTCTTCCAAAGTTGGCATCAGTGATGAGTCTCCCCATCTAGAAGAGTTGGGAGTAGAAGTAATTTCTGTGTGTCTGTAAGGTGCTCTTGGCCATGTGCTCATGCTGCAGTACAAGGCCACGCAGGGCTCAGGGACAGTCAGGGCAGGGTTTGTAGGATGGATTCCTTCAAAGTGTACAGTGGAGAGTGTGGGCGCTATATTTTCAGGTAAAACCCTTGCTTTATGCTTACCTTAAGGCTTGCAACTTCTGTTGCAGATGGGGAGAAGGGTTTGTGTGCCCCAAAACTGGCCATTTTTTCCTGCGTGTTTCAGTTGTTTGGTAAGATGCTCCCTTTCCCAGTGTACCTGGTTTTGGTTTTGTCACTGAGGTGCCTTTGGACAAAACGCTGCAGTTGAGGAGTACATCAGTACATTGCTGTTTTCTTATGCACTGTGCCACCCCTTATCTGCAGCTTGTCACCCGGCAGAGGTGCATTGATATGTGTGACTTTGACAAACTGCGTTGCCTTGGGGTTGGAGTCTTTGTAATATTTCTATTATTGTTCTTACCGTTGTTAGGTCATAGATCTCATCATTTGTGGTTTGTTTTTCCTTTGCCCTTGATTTGAGAGTACAGTCGAGTGCATGTTCATCTCTAACTTTTGCAGACAGACCTGACATGGTTAAGATGAGGCTAAAAATGTTGCCCATAGAACATTTTTGTCCTTTTAAATTCCTACTTATAGTATGTTGTCAGGTCTTTTTATTGTCGGTCTTAAATTTTCATTTCTTTGTTTATTTTAAATGGTAGATCTTTACATTTAAAAATTTAAATAGATGAAGGATTTTTTCAATTAATTTTCATGGCACATTTTATTAGCATTTGGAATACAAATACTCCTACATGCCAGGAAGCCATCGGTAGAAATTGACTGGAAACAGTCAGATGAGCAAGTATCCTCTTCCAACTGGGAGCAAACGCAGGAAAATAATCATGAGAAGAGACCTGATTTAAAATCCAAAAGCGAGGCTTGTCTTGAGTGATTTCACAGCTCAGGTGGAGAATATTAACTTTTAGCTGTGCATTTGTGAGCCAGATTTCCTTGTGAAACATGTGTCAGTGGTGCCCTGTGGAATCGGGGTGTGAGTGTGTTTATTGCAGGCTGGCCGGGCGCCACCGCAGCGTTCCTGCGTGGCCGGAGGGCTCACAGCGATTGCATAACGCGCTGCAGCACAGACAGCGGGGGCTCAGCCCGCTCCTGCCTCCTCCAGCCCGCAGCCAGGTGCTTGGAAAAACCTCTTCCCTCGCTGGAGACAAGCGCTCAGTAAGGCACAGAGCACATGCCTCGCAGAGAGGGCTGGGCTGGGGGTCAGGGGCAAGAGTAAGGAAAAAACATCAAGTCGTGTGATGGCTGTTGGAGATAAGCAGCCTCTGACCTGTGAATTGCTTTTAGAAGGGAACCATATTTTCCCTGCCCTGTGGTTTTTGCATGTGTTTCTCATTACTTTTATCTCAAAATCAATCTCGTACAGTGAATTATTGATGTGGGGTCACATGCTTTTCTCCAGGAATTGCTTTCTTTAACCAGTGATCCTGTCTGAATTTTTTAGGCAATCTGTTAGGCTCTGAAATCCAAACAAAGTTGGTGGTTTCTAATTTCTGGGTTAAATTAGATTCGACTTTGAAAACGCTTAGAGGAAAGAGGAGACATACAGTAATGTCCTTCTTCATGTTAGGATCTTCTTTCTTCTCGTTCTTTTGGTACTTTTTTTGATTTGGTTCTATTTTTTTAACATTTCCCAGAAATGAAGTGTCTGATTTAGCCTCAGTAGAACTTGAGCACATTCCTAATGTTGAGCACATGCTTAAATCCACTGTTGAATTCAAGCCCTATAGACCTGGAGGCATAGTACAAAAATATCTGGGAAATGCTTTTCCCTCAGATGCTCCCTTTTTCAACATACAAAATTAAGAATTCAGCATTTTGAACTGCCGCTGGAGGCGAGTTGGTCATTTCCTGGTGGGAGGGAGGCTTGATCTTTTAAAGATGGGAAGAGAGTGTGTGTGTGTGTGAGTCTATGTCTGTGTGTCTGTGCATGTGTGTGTTTTGCAGATGTTCAGGCCTTGATTCAGCAGAGTCTCTCAGCAGTGTCTGACGAGGGGATAGTGCTGAGTCTGGTAAACCTGCTGCTCCAGAGCTCAGTGTGTGTGTGCGTGTTTGCCTGACTCCTCAGCAGAGAAAGTTTCTTCTCTCAGTTTCCATCGCTTCTGCCCATGCTGGAAGTTGGCAAGAACCCCATACAAGTCCCAAACCACTTCTAGCAAAGAAGCTGCTGCCTTTCTGGCAGTGTTAACGTTCAGGGGTGTCTCGTGTCTGCAGCCGTTTGTGCAGCATTGACCAGAGGAGGATGGAGTGGGCGGTGGGGGTCACCTGCTTGTCAGGGGGTGCACAGGGGCTTGGCTGAGCCCACCAGGGCCCAGGGGGGAAAACTGCCAGTGGCCCTACAGCCCTGGGCTGGCCCTTGCAGGGACCCCTTCGGGCGTTTGTAGGGGGCTAGGTTTCCAGCCCTTGTGTAGCCAGTTTGTCACCAGCAGACACAAGGCTTGGAGCTGCCAGCACAGGTCCCTCAGCTCTCTGGGGACTTCCCAGCAGGGAGGAAGCTGGTGGCTTTGTGCCCAGCTTGCTATGGTGCAGAGTGTTGTGCTAGGTTGATTCCTACCCAAACTCCTCAGAAACATACTCAGAGGTGTGTGGGAAGGAAACAGGGACTTTTTTTTCCTACCCACACCTTTTTCTGCAGTGCAGTTTTGATTCAGGCAAAAGAGAGCCCAGTTCCTGCAGTGGGATTTGCATGTGTGTTGTACACTGAGACAGCTGAAGCTATGAGCAAAAAGCACGCATAAATAAAGGCTTCCTCCCTGTGCTTTATATAATCAGAGTGGGTGATGTCATTGGGAGCTGGAGAGGAGAGCAGGCTGTGAAATTACAGCCCTCTGCAGCCAGGCAGAGAAGTGCAAGGGGGAGCTGCAGAGAGCAAGAGCCAGGCTCCCTTCTGATAGAGGCTCAGGACAGAGGACCTTGGGGAGGAGCTGGAGGGTAGAAGTAGATAATCCAAATACAGTCAGAAGCTCTTGCACAGGCACAAAGGGAAAGCAGGGAGAACAGCAGGTGCCCCAGTGGGCAGCAGTGGGGCTGCTGTTTCAAGAGCCAGCACTCCCTTCCTCCACATGCAGCCATGTACTGCTTGTTGTGGATCTGCTGGCAGGGCTATGGGGCTGCTGGGCTTTTTCATCCTTCTTCTGCTTCAGTCTCCTGGCCCATTGCAGCTCCTGGCAGAGAAGAGAGGGCATCCTTGCCCTGCTTGCCCTCTTCTTCCCAGAGGAACTTGCTTTTAATCTCCTCCTGGCCCCACACAGAGGAGGAAGCAGAAGCAGCAGAGGGGCTCTGTCCTAGGCAGAGCGGCCAGGTGAAACAAGATAAAAGGTGATCCTCAGCTCTTAGGGCTTGTGTTTGGCTCTGGGTTTCTGAAACCTCTCAGGTGTTTTGCTCCTTTTTTTGGCCATTCTGATCCCCCCAACATGGGAATCTCAAACAGGAGTTTTCCCTCTCATCAAGCTGAGCAGGAAGAGGGGAGCAGGCTGATCCCTTGAGAAAGTGGAGAGCCCCCTTCTTTCAAATTCTGATTTCTTCTTCAGCACATCAAGCACCTAAGCATCCTGCTTAGGGTGCTGCTGTGAGAGCCTGATTTTTTCTGACTTAGGCAGGAGGAGGGGCTCCAGCTTCTCCCATCTCCCCTGCAGCTAGCAAGCAAAAGCTTTGGCCTCTGCTGAAACTGGAATTCTCCTTCTGTCATCCTCTGTTTTCCTCAGGATCAAGGCAGCCAGAGGCAGCAGCCCTTCACACCAAGCCTGCCTTGTTTCTCTGTTATATAACAATATGGGCTTTTAGACTTGTTTTTCCAGATATTGGCAGATGCGTCAAATATTGGCATAATCCAGTGGTTTACATGGAAAGCCGTCTGGCTCTGTCTGGAGGCTGCACAATGCTGGTATTTTCATTGAATACAAGAGCCTGCAGCATTGTCAAAGCCACATTGCAACAGAGCCCAGGTAAACATGGGGAAAAGACACTCACATCATGGCCTGACTTGTGGAATTACTGCTGCCAGGGGCAGCTCCAGGAGTTGATAAGAAAGATTAATGGCTTTACAATTGCTTTCTCTCTGAAATGGTCTTTTAGCTAAGTCTTCTGTGATGCTTTTCAAAGAATCACAAAATCATTTAGGCTGGAAAAGAGTTTCAAGACCATCGAGTTCAACTTTTGATCGATCACCGCTTCGTCAGCTAGACCATCGCCCTCTGTGCCACGTCCAGTCCAGTGTGCAATGACTCCATCTCCTCCCAGGGCTCTGGAGTTCTATTTCTGATGCACCCATCAGTGTGTCACACCTCCAGTGTGTGCTCTGCGGTTTAAGAACCCATCATGGTCCACTGACATGGGGCTGTTTGAAGTAAAGAGAGGTCAGGGACTGTGATCGGGTTAGATTTTAAAAATAACAAGGTAAGGAAAGTATTGAACGCTGCAGAGGGGTAACAGCTGGGGAAATTGTTCAGTTTGAATCTCTCTGAAGGAAAGCAACATGCTCACATGCCAGGACAGTTTGCAGGCTTGGTTGCTCCTTCTTGTCCCAATGTGGCTCAGCTTGGAGTGCAAAATAGGGGGAAAATCCAGTGGCAGCACAGAAGTAATGGCTTCGGTCAAGCCTCTTCCAAACCCAACTCGGCTCAGCCAACACCACCTGCCGCTGTAGTGTGCTTGCTATGTGCCACTGTGAGCTTATCAGCTCATAGCACACTTGTGTCCCAGGCAGGTGGTCCCTCCTGATGCCTGGTGTGCTGGCGCAGGCCATCACCCCTGCTGCAGGCCACAGCCTTTGGCTAGCAGCCAAGAGAGCCACAGACAGGAGTGGCTTCTCTGAGAACGGTCTGCATGAGCCTGGGACAAGCAGTAACCTTCTTCACTCCACTGTGCCCCTGGGGCGCAATGAGAAGGTTTTCCAGTGTCCGGGGTTTTATTACATGGCTAGACCTTTGCTCATAGCTTTCAGGTGTTTAATAGGGTTGATCTTGTTCAGTCTGCTCATAACCCAGCTTTTGACGTGGCAGATCAGTGCCACCCTTTGATTGCTGTCTCAGCAATCCACTCAGTGCTTGCTCCTGTCTGAAGCTGATCGCTGGTTCCAGGAATTGCTGTTCCTGGTAAAACACAGTGCTGAGAATCAGCCCAAAGCTCAGGCTGCAGATGTGTTGTCCATTTCTCTCTGCATTCAGGAGTGGACTGTGATACCTTTGCCACTGGTTAGATACTGATTCCCCAAACCTTTTTCTTTGTGTTCACCATGGATTGGGAGCTGCTTCCAGGTCTTTGGTACCTGCCTGTGGCAGATGCTACGCAGCAGTCTGCTGTTAGGTGGAGCCCCCAGATATGAGCTCTGCTCAAGCTGTTTTTAACTTGGGCTGATCCGTAAGTGAAGTGTGTGGCTGGAGCTTGTACTTGTGCTGTGAGGAGACGTGCTCTGGTCTGTGCTGCAGCTTGATGGCTGTGCTCTGACAGCTCTGACTCAGTGACTTGCCTGTGTGGCCATTCAGGAAGTCTGTGGCATATCCAAAAATGTGTTTCAAACCCCAGAATGCCTTCAACCACAAGATCCTGCTTCTCTTCATTTCTGTGCAAGAAGTCAGTGTCCAGTCTCCCAAGGGATGACACAAACTGTAGTGCCAGTGTGAACCAGCAATACTTTTTCATTGCTTGCCCTATGGGTCATTGTGGGACATAGGGCAAACACCTGTAGTGGGTACATACTCCTGACCAAAGTTATTCATACTCTATGTTGGAAATTGGCTTCCAGGTAGGAAAAAATCCCCTCATGTCATCTGCATGGGTTTAATGATAGTGAGGTTTGCCTTAGAGCAAGCTGAGAAGTAAGAGATGAGATTGATGTGATTACTGTTCTTTCAGTTTGATTTTTGGATTATGATTTCCCTTTCCTCACCCCTCTATTTGTTAATGTTTAATGGAAAACACATTTTCTTCAAAAAATTTGAAGAAATTACTGGTCATATGTAGCCCTGTGACTGTTACTGAGACAGCATGACGGACCCTTCGTAAAGAGATTTATGGTAGAAACTGTGAGGAGCTCACAGCTACAGCACGGCCAGTGAACACTCCCCTGTGCTGACAGTTCATCAGCAAAACCCCTGACCCTTCCACCCTTAATCATCCTTGCTTGTCACTGACATAATTGCCTGATTACAGACTCCTCTCCCCCACCCCTTTCAAACTGGGTGCAATAGTGCATTTGAAAAACAAATGGAAATGAACTGTCCATTCTCTTTTTTTTCTGTCTTTTTTTTTTTCTTCCCCAGCATTGAGATGGAACAGACTAAGATTCAGTTTCTTTGTGCATGAGCAGGGACTGGGATAGGCTTTCAGGACTCTTTTGCACTGGTGTTTCTTGCATGTGAATGGTAAAGCTGATGTCATTGTGTTATTGATTGGGATGACAACTTTGGACATAAATCATTAATGTCTGGGCGAGAGAGAGGGAGGGGAAAAAGGCAACCCACACTCGATAGTTTTCCATAAATCTGCAGTTCATCCCTACATACGTGATCCAGAGGAGGAGACAGTGGGAACAGTGCAAGTTTTCCTCTGCAGCCTGAGGACGATGTGCTTTGCCACTGCTGCCTGAACCATTTACCCCAGAACGTGTTGCCATAATGTACAGAAAATGGTTCATATCACCAGCAATGCTGTTGTGCTGGAGCCTGTCTTTGTAGATGTGAGCCAAGGTCAGAAGTCTGCCCGGGGGAAGGTCTTGGGTTCTCTCATTCCCACAGACCTTACCCCCCTAGCAGCATTTCAGACCTGGGCCCAGAAAGGAATAAGAGTGCAGTTCTTGGGAACTATCATCCCTCTCACTCCTTTAATTGCCAGCAGGGATTGTTACAGTGTTTTGAACTGACCATTTTTCTCATTGATGATCTTAATTTCATGCAAAAAGATGTTCAGGTCAGTTCATAGCAAATGTCCCTGAGCCAGCAATGAACAAGCGTGCAGGGGTAGCAGTCATTCAAAACTGCTTTCACAAAAGTTCTTCTCAGCAAAACAGACAGCAAATAGCTCACAGAGAGAGTGGAAACCCATGACATACTTGTACCATTTTCCTGTGTGCCTTTGCCCCTCCACAAAGTTCATCCAGATGAGTCAGATTATCAATTCAGACAGCAAGAAAATAAACAGTGTCTGTCAGAGGTTAGCAATAATGCAAGTATTGGTGAGCAGCTGATGTTTGAAGTGTAAATAGTTTAGTGGCAGTCTGTGCTGGTACCTGAGGGGAATCTTGTGGTGCATGCAAACAGGGAAACCTGAAAACTGCCCTGTAGGGGGGCAGTAGTGAAAGAAATTACATTCCTTTGCAGAAAGCATGCCTCTGACCCTCCTGTTCTCCCCTTGCAGCCGAGCTCACCTCCGCCTGTGTCTAGAACGTTTGAAAGTTCTGATACCGCTCGGACCAGACTGCACCCGGCACACCACGCTTGGGCTGCTCAACAAAGCCAAAGCACATATCAAGGTAAGAGCTGCTTTTCCCTGCTGCTTTCAGCGTGGGCTCTTGGAAGTGCAGTGAAATTGCTCATCCTTGCTGCTAACTGTTGAAGGAAACGTGACACTGTTAATAAATAAATAAATAAATAGAGCAAGCAAGCCTTGCCCCCTTGGTTAACCATTTATCATTGCTACAAGCCACATTGTTGGAAGAGTCCATAATGAACTCCTTAACTACAAAAATGATGGATTTGAAGAGCAAGAATCTTGTTCTGTATTGTGATCGTTTGTTGACAGCTGCATTTCTTTAAAGTGAGGAAGGAGTGGTACTGTTGAATGACTGCATTTTGATGGGAAATGCAACTTTTTTTCTGGTGTGCTAGTGAGTTTCCACTGCCGAAGCATTAGCACAAACCACTAGAGTGTGAGACAGGTTTGGCTTGCTGGAGTTCCATGTGTGAACCTTCCAGCTAGCCCATCTCTCTTCTAGCTGCACTTTTGGCAAAGTCAGAAGTGAAAAGAAAATGCAGCATTGTCAGTGTCTGGGAGAGGCCAAAATAGTTTCTTGCAGATCAGGATATAGAGAGGGAAGATGGGTGATGAGGGAGGAAAAGTGCTGCCAAAGGGACAGAGTTAGCCTGAAATGACTCCTCCTTATGCAATGTGCTTGTCGTAGGAAACAAAGAACAGTTCCCTGGTAGATTTCCCAGCTGTGATCAAAGAAATCTGTAGTAGGTTATGTAAATCACTCACTGAATAGAAAACTGTTTCTGAGAAATCCTTCTAAACCGTGCAGTAAGGAACACACAACTCCCAGGGCACGTTGTTGTGTTGGAGCAGTTGGTAACAAACCCTGGAGTGGTTTGGTTCGGGGCATTGAGGCCCCTGTGTGGTCAGAGGCAGTAATGCAGGTGTCCGATCCACAAACTGCTGCCATTCACAGTCCTCAGAGACTCTTTGTACTAATGGGTATGATTTATCAGGATCTCAGAAGTGGAAAGATGTGGGGAAATGGTGTTGTAGGCTGCAAGGCAGCTTGGTTCAGGGCACTTGAATCCTTCTGGGACTGGGGAAGTCTAAGCAAGGCAGGTGGCAGGGCAGTGGAGGTGGGGGGGAAGGAGAAAAGGATGAAACTAATTATTGAGTTATATTTGATCATGTCAGAAACTTGAAGAGGTTGAGAGGAGAAGCCAACACCAGCTTGAGAACCTGGAACGAGAACAAAGATTCCTAAAGAGAAGACTGGAACAACTACAGGGTCCTCAGGAGATAGAGCGAATACGAATGGACAGCATTGGATCTACCATTTCCTCGGATCACTCGGACTCGGAGCGAGGTGGGTGTTGCTGAACCAGCATGGAATTGCCAGGACTCTGAAGTGAGAGCATGAGATTCATCCATTTCTTATCTCTCAGTTTCCCCTTCTCATGGCCTTTGATGTTTAGGTTGCTGATTCTCCTCACACACAAGCACATACACACACCATACATATGGAGAGTTTAGTATTTTGCATGAGTTCTAAGTCTGGAAGAATTGTTGTTGCTGTCAACTTGAGCTGATTTCTGTGGCACTGAAAGTGATGGTAAAGCTGAGATACCCAGTGCTTTTTGGTCTACTGAATCTCTTGGCAACACAAAGAGAAAAATGTAAGAAGATATTAATGGGACTGGAATGGATGCTTCACACACCTATCCCCCTACTCCCCCTACCTTTTTTCCCCCAAACTTCCCATTAGAGTTCCTCTCTTAAGCCAAAACTGGCTAGAGATATTTGAATGGCTAACTGAATTAAGATAACTTCTTTTTTTAAAATATCCCTGCAGTGGAGAGAACATTAGGTACAAGAGATGGTTTCATATTTACTGACAGACCAAAAGATGCTGCATCATTTGCGTGTGAGCCTGTAGTTTAAAACAAAAATCCTTTGGAAAATTCCAGAACAATATGGGAACCAAAATACCTAGTTAATTAGATCTTCACTTTTTAAGTCTTTCTTAAAAACAAGATATCTGTTCCAAAATCCACTGAGCATGTGGGAGAGTAACCCAGATTCCCATGGTAAGGCATTGTAATTGTGTGTGGTCCTGGCTTTGGCAATACAGTGTCAAGCATGTTTAGGCATAGTGTCATGCTCCATTTTCTCTCTTGCACTCAATTTTATCTGTTTCTTCTTTTTTTCTATCACTGGGATATTAGAGGTCCAAAGAAAGAGGTAGTGGGACAAGCTCAGTGTGTGGGCTCACCTATGCTGACAGTTTGGCTGGCATGTAGACAAATCAAACCCCTTTGCCAAATCCCTGCAAACAACTCCAAGCTGGTATCTAGTCTTTTTATAAATCAGGACCACAGCCCATCCCATTCAGGGGGAACACTGAAAATCTTCCTGCCAGATGGCTGCCTCATTCCCAGTGTTGGGGCAGTGCCAGGAGCTCACTGGCATGAAGCGAGTAGCTGGGTGTGTGTTGCTAACCTGTGTGCATTTCTCTCGTTTCCCTTTCTAGAAGAGATTGAAGTGGACGTTGAAAGCACAGAGTTCTCCCATGGAGAAGTGGACAATATCAGCACAACCAGCATCAGTGACATTGATGATCACAGCAGCTTGCAGAGTATTGGGAGTGACGAGGGTTACTCCAGCGCCAGTGTCAAGCTCTCGTTTGCTTCCTAGAACCAAGTGAGACAACAGTGCAGGGTGAATGATTTCACTGGGGTAATCAAACTGGGTCCTAGATGCCAGTATCCTCTTTCAGAATTGACATATTGACAGCTAGGCCTGGAGAGACCTGTATATAAAGCTTTTTGGGTAAAGGAAGCCTCCCCAGAAACCCATATTTGTTCATTTGGTCATGTTACCAATCCCAATTTCTGCTGGCAAAAAGTTAGACCAAACACTAGTCCCCTAGAAGTCAATGAAATCTGTTTGTTTCTGTGAGACCTGGATCTAGACCTTAGTGATGAAACATTTTGTTTTGAATTTATTTGAAATTGTTTGAAAGAGGATACTAGAGACTCATCCCTCTCTTTCTGTCATGAGATCTGAAAAACGTCCAAATTTCTTACACTGCATTCAGATTGAGCAACCTAATTTAAGCCCTTCAGAAGAGCTTTTTTGGTCCTAAAAGGACTGTATCCTACAGTTTATCACAATCTAATGCTGTCATATTGTACTAGGAAATCTAAGAAGGCTTACGTAGCCTCGGAATAACAGTGACAATAATGATTAAGGTCTCATTCTGTGACCAGAGCGAGAGGGGCAGTGAAGAGAGATGTTCAGGGGAGAACACCATTCAACTCAGCTTTCTGTTGGACATCATTTAAACAGTGAGTACCTCTGAAGCGTGGCTAAAGTGAGGTACACACCTGTAATCTACCAGCACAGGGTGGGCTGTCATGCCTGGGGCTGTGCCAGCGCCAGCAGGTCCCCGGTAGATGTGTGCCCCTCGCAGGCACACGGCCAGCTGAGGGCAGAACGAAACCAGCACTCGAGAGGTGACACACCAGACAGTCATGCCCAGATACTGAGCCACTATGACCTTTTTATTTGAAGCGATTTTTTGATAAACATTTGTAAATGTGTTGGGAGGGAAAACACCCCAAGTCTGATGCGTCTTTTTAGAGCTTGTCCATATGAAACCTTAGATGTCTTTTATATGAATTTATGCCGTGAAAAGATCTCTGTTTTGATGAAGCACTTGACCCAATGAAATGCAAAGATGTTTTTTTTTGCCATGCACACAATGGATGAAGGCTGTGCTAGCTGGAAGAGGCCAGGTTCGGTGGGGGTTTCTTCAGTTTTCTTTTTAGAATCATTCCCTTTGCTGACTTTTGAAGTTCCAGTCCAGTAGTTAACCTAGTTAAGCTCAGCACGTCTCTCATGTTAATGTAACGTTTTGACTGCACGTCCTGTTCCCAAGGGCCTTGCCATCTTATCTGTGCAGGTGCTGTTAAGAGCTGTTATAGCGAATGTTTTCTAATTTTCTCCAAGACAAGCATTCTAACCTGCACTTTGAGGGCTTTGCTTTTTTATTTTTGTCTTTTTAATGGCCAGGATTATTTTGTTTTCCAAGTTTTAAAAACCTTAATAGAGTCTTCACCTATGGCATTGTTTGAAACTTTGTATATCCTTAAGTAATTTAATTACCCCTCATTACTAAGAAAAAAAAAGAGGAAAAAATGCTTTATAAAAATCATAACTTATTGCTGATTTGAATGGGTTGTTAATTTCAGTCCTTTAGATTTTATTTTATTGTTTTAGATAGGGTTGGGTAAAAAGAGGTGAAATAAAGTAAAAAAATAAAGACAACCATATTTAGCAGTGCAGTGGAATTGTGTTTAAATGTTAGCATATGGTCCCCATTAAAGTAGCACTTTAACGCCATTAAACATTTCTGTATCTGAAATGAGTTGTGTTCTTCCATCTTGGTCATTCCTGTCACTTCAGCTGACTGTTGTTCTTCTTGTGCCCTTCGGTCCTGCGGTGACATCCTGAGCAAGTCTCATGTAGACTTTTGCACTGTGATAAGTTGCCTGTGTTTGAATACCCTGATGTTTCCTCCACTCTCCAAAATGTGTCACTCCCTGTAAGAGGCACAACACACGTGCTTGAGTAGAGAAATAATCTTTCCATGGCTGTAATGAATGATTTCATTTGGGTTTTTTTTAATTAATTTGCTTACTAAGTTTGCATCTGGTTGCAGTTGTTAAATGTGTTTTCACTTGTGTGCATGTAATCCAATGGCTCAGTCCATCTGTTTTTCTTTCTGGGAAGTTACCTGGCAGGAGCAGGAGTCTGCCACAGAGTGAATTAAGCTCTGGGTTAACAAATGGAGCCCAAGGGCTTTGAAAAAAGAAATGCTGCTTGGATTTATATTTGGGATCCATATGATCTCTGGATGACACAAGGCTTGGAACAGTCTGTAGAGTGGTGAAAAGTAGGAAACTTTAGCTCTAGCAAGGCCTTATTTATTTATTCATTATTATTCTCCTTGGAAGTGTTGACCACTGGCAGCGCTGCTGCTGAGCACTTGGATACCAGTGGGATTTATTTATTTACGAGCCCTTTTCAGTAGCTGTCCCAGCACCTCCTCTTTCCTGTATTCCTGTTTGTGTTAAATGCCCACTTGGGAAAGCAATACCACAACTGAGAAACACTGAAGTTCAAGGGATAGAGAATGGCCATGCTCTCCTAGTTGGTATAAAACAGTGACGTGTCTATGGCTGGAATAAAAGTGTTTGAAATGTTTGTTTGTAATGCTCTGGGGCAATTTGCTATCTCCTACCTTTTCTAGTGTTGCTGTCTCAAAGGGGTCCTGATCTCACGTGCAACTAAATGGGGAAAATGTCACAGATGAACTTCCATCGTCAGCCACCTCCCTGAATGCTCAGCCAGCAGCAGTGGTCCAGCCAGGAGGAGGTCCAGGAAGATAACAAAACTAAAAGCCTTTCCAATAACTCCAGAGACCTGGGATTGGTTGCTCTGGTGCTGGTGGGTTCTTTGTTTCAGATCCTAGCAGATTTCAGCTAGACTTTTGATAGTTTCTTATGTGATAGAAACATTTCTCTGGCCTTTCAAAATTGTCCTGCTCTACTTTAGTTCTGCCTTGTGGCCTCTGCTTTTTCTCACCTCACACAGCTGTTATCCTCACATCTCCCTTCACTGGTCTGGTCTCTTGCGTTGCAGTGTTCAAGATAACCAACTTTTAGAGAAGTTGCTATAATTTTACAAGAATATGGTGGCTTTTCCTGTAAAAGCAGAATTGGATCCACTTTCCTGAGGCAGCCTTCCCATGCAGTAGGCACACATGCACACGCACGCACAGCTCCCTCATAAGCTCATTCTGTCAAGTCCTCCCTCTGTAAATTAGATCCCTGGTGGGTCTCTTTGCTACAGACAAACCCATTAAAAAGACCATCCAGCATTTCCCTTCTTTTGACACAAGTGTATTATGGAATGTCATCTCGTGTCTGCAGACAAGGTGGAGATGACTATCTGGCTGCATTTGTCACGGTTGCCCTGTGGCGAGTTGTCACTTGAAGGTCATTTTCATGTCTGTTCCATTAGTGGCATGTCAGTGACGAAGGTGGTCTCAGATCTGTCTGTCTCAAGAAATCTGTAGGTCAGTAGAAAGGGGGTTAACTAGGCAGACTTATCATTTTCTGGGGTTTGTGATTGTGTTTTCCTTTTTCCGTTTGTTTGCTGGTTTGCTACCCTCTGTTTGTGGTCTGTGAGCTCCAGCCTCCTGCTTTTCTGCTTTGTTCTCTTGTACTTGCTGTTCCCCTGTTTGTTGTGTTGCCCTTTCGGAATGGATGAAACTTTTGGCTTCAGTGGAAGTGGGATCTGTTGGGTGCACTAAATGGAGATAGTTTTGTTCCCACCCAGGATCATAAGCTCTTCTTGTGGCATATTTTCTGACACCAAACATGCATCAGTGGAAAGAGAAATCAGAGTCACTTCTGGAAGAGAATGGTAAAAAGCAGGACTTCGTTCTGAGGTTAGGGAGGTGATAATAATGAAAAACTAGATAAAAGCAGAATAAAGTCCTATTTTTCTTCCTGGAGCTTTCTCCCATGGAGAGCTTGTCCAGTGAGTGAGAAATTCCGTGACTTGATAGTGACTGAAACTCCTCCGCATCAGCAATGCAATCTCTGAATTGTCCTGTGGGACCCTCAGGGAAGAAGAGTGTGTCCTTCTGCCCCTCTGTTCCCCAATCTGCACAAAATACCTAGAAAACACTGATGTGTTGTCACATTTTCTTGAAATGTGCCAACAGGTCTGACTGACATTTGGGAGGATGAACATGGGAGAGTGGTTGTTTGCACAATGTTTTCCTTTTACTGAGAGGCAGGTTGTTTAATTGGGAATAATACACCAGCACTGGCCTCTGCTTCTCTACTCATTTTCCCCTGCAAAGAGGACTGATCCCTTTAGTTGTTAGCCAGAGGCAGGAACAGGGGGTCTGTGGGTGCTGATGTGTTGTCACAGGTGCTACATGCCTGTTATGGAGGGGTTCTGTTTGGGGTGCTGCTAAAACTAAAGTTGTCTCACAACATGCATGTCTTGAGATCCCTTCAAAAATGTCAAGGATCAGGGGTTGCTGAGCAGCCTCTGGGAAGGGTGGATGTGTCCTTCAGATGTGGGCTCATAGGGAGCTGAACAGTTGACTCACACTGTGCTGCTGGCCTGGCTGATGCTGGTCAAAGGTGTGAAATGTAATTTCTTTTGGGAAAGATCTTCAGCATTAACCATGCTGTAAAAGCTGTGAGTAGCAATTTCTTTTTATCACAGTAGAAAAAATCAGCCACTTGGTTTCTAGTACCCCAGTGAGGCCCAGAGCAAGGTGGTGGGGTGAGCTGGGTAGTTTGGCCTTTAGCAAGTCATCCAACATCCTGGCTTGCAGACTGCTGTGCTGCAGACATGTGATGAAGCTTTATTTTAATACAGCAAGGATACAGCTTCAGCAAGGATTAGTTTTGATCTTGAGGGATGTTGCAGCAAAGCAGAATAAGCCATGATGGAATTTAAAGCATTTTATGGTGGTTATAATATTGTGGTTCCTAGTTAGAACAGACTTAGGCCATTACTTAGGCTACCAGTGCTCTTGATAATGCTCCATTCAGCTAAGGTTAGGAAATTCTTTCCATTTAATCCCCTTTCAAAAATATGTCTCAAAACAATTAATTGGTTTGGATCTCCTCCTGGAAGGCTTGATGGGGAAATACAGAAGTTCTTTCCTATCCCAGAGTGGTGGATAACTGTACAAAATAGTATCCATCACCCCAGGAAATACCAGTTTCAGCAGGTCAGTCAGAGAGGTAAGGTGTAAAATAAAGCATCGCTCACGTTCCTCATGGATAAATGTCTCTTTGGGAAGGAACAGTACCTTTCAGTCTAGGTGAGAGCAAGACATTTTCACTCAGCACCCCCTATGGGAAGGCTTTGCACTTCTGTACAGACCAAGGAGTCGTTGCAAGGTGAGTTCAGTGTAGAAAGGCAATTGCTTTACAGAAGGAAACAATGCAAGTGCTTTTGTGTGGCAAAGCCTTCAGCTCAAGACCAGAGTTTTGAAAGGTGCTGACTCGGGTTGCTGGCTTGGGTAGGTGGCACCATCATCAATGCAAATGTCTCCTTATTTTGCTGTCTCAGTGAAGGTTTGTAGAGCCCAGATGAAGACTGGACAAAGTGCAAGGCAAAGAGCAGCACCAGCTGCTAGTCAGTGATCCTTCTCTTGGGCCTGGCCCAGGAATGTTTTCTGTAACTTCACTCTTCACATACCTGTTTCAAGAGAGTGGTTGTTTCCCAAGACCTTGCCTCAGCCGTTGCAGGTGAGCAGAACCCCTTGATGTGCAGACCAGTTAATAAAACTGGGAAATAAATTGTAAAAACACCTCAACCAATTAAAACATCAGTCACCTTTCGGGTCAACTCAGAATTTGTAATATAAGGAACTCTTGTGTTTTGGCAATTACCAGCATTGCTTCACTAAAGATTTATTTTTATTACATTAGTTTCTCAAGCCCCTTTACTAAGGCTGTGCTCCAAAACCAGTTTACAATGAACTGGCCCATTGTGCAGGTCAGGCAAGAGCACAAAAAACCCTGATGTGCTGTAAGGAATGGCTGCGTGGCCAACACAGCACTTTTGGTAGGGCTTTTTGGTTCATGTAGAGTTATTCTCAAGATGTTTTCTCTTCATACATCAGGCCCCAGGCACAGTGCTCTCATTGCTTCACTTATTCCAGGTAAGTTGTTTCAGGAAAAAGCCTATCAAAACCTTCAGCACCTCTTTGCAGTGCCCAAGAGAAGAGTTACAGCAAAGTTCATGAGGCAACTCCCGTAACAAGAGAGGTGACAGTAAATTACTCATGGAAAGACAAGCTTTGCTAAATTTTTTGAAAGGTTCAGCTAGAACAACTTGGGCTGGACTGTCCCTTGCCAGGGGAGGCTCACACAGCCATTGTGTTCTGATTAACTCACTCTATTGCTCTCCAGGACTGGTGAACAAATAAATAACCCTGGGATGGTCTATTGATTGCATTTATTACATTAAAGATAAGCAGATGTAGTGCATGGCAGGTATGGATTGAGCCTTCTTGTCCAAAGACTATTTTCTGTTAGAACAGGTGGAGTTCAGAATAGGCTTCTCAAAAACTCCAGTTCTGCCTGCTTGAGCATGTTTCAGTTCTAGTTTCAAGATGCTCCTCTTGGATAAGTGAAAGGGACACTGTATCACAGCCACCTGTGAAAGACAACAGGTGACCTTCCTCAGCACTGAGCTGTCAGTTTGGCACAAATGTCACCTATTTATTGTCACTGCTGGGATGTGTCTCTGCACCTGCAGGCAGTAGAAGTCCCTTTCTGAAAAGCAGATTATTTTACTCCTGAGATGTTTTCTATGCAAAAGAAAATTTGACCCCCATGCTACCAGTGAAGATGAGGAATTAAGCAACACCTACTTCATCTCGCAGTGAGTGTGTGGTACTTCAAAGTATTACATTCTGACAAGCAGATTCTGCTGTTCTCACTCCTGTCCTGATGATTTACTGTCATCCTCCCCACCATGAATAATTCCACTTCACCAAATATATCCAGCAGATTTTAAACACTTTATTTAATAAAAGTTAAACATACAAAACTGAAATTAACACACTTTATATTCTTAAAAATCACCTTCTCCCATTATAGGGAGAACCTTTTTCTATGTATGGATTCTAAACTACCGCTTGTAGAGTTTAGCTTGAGTTGTGACTCAGGTAACTGATGGACATTTCCACCAATCAGTGCATCAACAATTGCTGACGTGACCTGATCTAGTTAACAAATTACAAAATGAGCTACATTAACATAATATACAGGGAAATAATGGTCAGGGTTAATGGACAAGACACACATTTTATTTAATGGGGGAAATAGCTGATGTACTCTTGTCCATTAACTCAGCCCTAGATTTTACAAAAATAATATCTACATTGTATACAGGGCTACCCATTAACTTCTTTAAACACATTACGGGTTCAGAGGTGGCATCACTACCGTAAGTGCGAGACAAGTAACAGAGGAAAGCAAATCACAGAAAGAGTACAAAAAAGCAAGAGCTTTTACACGTGGATTCCTGAAGAAAATTGAAGGGGCTCAGCAGCACTGAAATACAGCTGAAGGTACAATGGACACTAGGGCCAGTCAGGTAAGGACAGAAACTCCCAACTAACCTTTACTCACTCACAACTAACTAAGTGGGATCTAGGCATTTGTATCTGCTGTGCTGTGGTTCTCAGAGTCTGGAGAGAGGCTGTCACTGCTGCACTCCAGTCTGTGACTGTACCAACACACCTACGGAGATATAATGAGGAGATGACAGCTCCTTTGCACAGCACAACCAGTAACACTCCAGCTCTGATCCCTGGGGATGGGTGGGGACTCTTAAATACAGTTCCTTGTCCTATGGTTTTCTGGTTACATTTCATTAACTTCCTATTATAATTTGATGAATATTTATAAAACAAACAAAGAAAAATGACCAACAAGAAACAGCATCTCCTCTGCTTAAATTCAAGCGCAAGAAATTTGGACTGGAATTAAGTCAAATTTATTGTTTCTAGAACGTAAGTGATCCTTAGTAATAAAGATCCTATCAGCCCTGTTCTGCCCTCATTTACAGCTGTACAAATCGATCTGCAGTGGATTTGTAAGGGAGTTATTTAAACTTCCTTAGCAATTCCATGTGACATACAATCTCTCTCCCACAGCTGCAGCAGCTCTGTAATGCTGAGCATGTCCCAGACAGCACCGTGACTACAGAAACCAGGGAGGCTCTTAAGGTGCCTTTTTTATACCATCACTTTTCTTAAAGGCAAAAAAAAAAAAAAAAGAAAACCTGCATTACTGGTATGAATGAAAGATTCTAAGCTGCAGACAAATACTGCTTTGAAAGTAACAGGCAACAGCAGTTCATGAACATGTATGTACCTGCTACAAAAAGTTTAACAGTTTGAGGGGTTCAAATCAACAGCTGGAGATTTAAGGCTCATATCAGCTGAAGCCAAAGTGATGGTGACAAAATGGACTACTCACTATGTGCCAACAAATAATTTACTTTTAGAAAAATATAATGATAAAAAGATAAGTGTAAAGCCCTGCAGAGATGAAGTTCCACCTTTTTCACCTGTTACTGAGGCATCAAATGCCTGACATTATATTTAGAGGTATCTTGATACTGTGTCATAGGTTTGTCTGCAATTCCACATGTTCCAACGCCAACCTTGCCAGTTACGCTCTCAGGGGAAGCAAAAATACTCCTCTTCACCTGGAAATAAAACAGAAAACACCATTTCTGAATAATTACTAGCTGGATTTTACAAAAAAAACCAAGCAAACATTACCATCTGAAGTGCTTCAACATCCTCAACTTCTGCCCTACAGACAGGCACACTTTCTAAAGGCCAGCTCAGCTGTGATGTGTTGTCACTCAGTAAAGCAATGGGGCTGGGAATTTCCTGGCACCTCAATACTGGATGTGACTGTGGTACTGAGGATCTCAGGTCAGGCCAATAGTGAATAAAGTTCACCTCTCATAAGGTGATCTCTAATAGTTTATCATAAGGAAGACTGAAGTGTTGTCACTATGTCTGGCAGCTCTTGGTCAAGCCATGACAGAAATGGAGTAAGACTTAATGTCCTTGAAACCTTTTTGCCCTACACCTGTTGTTCCACACTGTGTCTGCTGGGTGATAAACACACCAAGAAGGCAGGCTTGGAGGTTTAGAGGGGCCCTCAGGTTCTTGGCTCCAAGAAACACCAGCTGGCAACTGATGCAAGCCCAGCTCTTCCAGCCAAGTACAATCTCAGCCTCTTAGGAGCAGCACTCCTCCAAAATGATCCAGTAAAACAGAATACAAAACTGCACACTTCAGAACCCCAAAGACATGCAAATCACCACATTACTTCCCTTTAAAAACCACCTCCTCCTTGCTCCCAAGGTACTGCACAGAAGTCTATGCCCTGTTGCTACTCACATACTGACAAAAGCAAAACAAACCTGGCCTTTTTTGTTTTTAGAATAGGCTCTGTTGTTAAACTGTTGCCACTTGACTTTCTGGTCCTCTCGTTCCTGTTCAAGTTCTTTAATTCTCTGAGCTTTTTTCAAAGCTTTCTTCTTTTTATACTCTCGTTGCTGGGCTATCATCTCTTTTCTGGAGAAAAAGGAAAAAAACAAAAAAACAAACACCACATTTTATGTTTGTGCCTTTTCCTTTAAAAAACTAAAACCTGTCTGTAAAACAAACACATATATGAGTTTTCCAGAAGTAAATGACAGAAATAAAGCTTGTAAATATTCATCATTTCTAGGAGGAAAAAAAATCCAAACCAAATCCTCCCATTAATAAGCACTACCTTACTTATTTATTTGTTTGGCATAACAACAACCACCAGCACACCTGAGAAGCTCATGCCTAAGACAGCAACCCATGGGACTGGGAGCAGTTCATTTCTCAAAGTGACAAGGGACCTATCAGCACTTCTACATCTCAGAAACATCTTGGGTTGGGAAATGTAAATAGCCCATAGGAGTTAAAAGCCCAAACTTTTCTGGAGGTCTGCAGACTCTGCCAGTACCAAGTATTGGACAGGGATGGAAGGAAAAGGACAAAGATCACTTCAGAGAAGATAAGGAAGCTGCAGGGGTCAATCTATGCCACAATGCAGCGCCCTCAGAACAACCTTTTAAGGAAGAGATCATTGGCTGTAACAAACTCTGAAATTGTACCATCTTTTTGTTTTTCAAAGTAAAAAATAACCTTTACAGCCCTTACAAATACGTTCCTGTGTTAAGACACAGCAGGATACCAAGTAAATATAAATTTAAAACAAAACCAAACCAAAAAACCACCTATTTCATTAACCAATTTTTATAGTTGAGAAAAAAAAAACAACCAACCCAAAACCAGCCCACAAAGTAGCATTCAGACTTCTGTCTGTGTATTACTTACTTGGACATGGGTTTGTTGCCACTGTCCTCTTTTGCTTTCCTTCCCTCTTCTACAGGCTTGAGGTTGAACAGAGGTGTGACTTCAGCATTGCCATATCCAGCAAATGTAACCGCAGCTGTTCCATTCTCCTCATCTATTTCTTCAATCTCAGCTTCGTAACACCTGTAAAGATATCATGGCTGTAAGCATGTGAGTAAAGCTTTAATACTCAGCCCTTCAACACCTACATCAGCCAGCTAATGCCACTAAGTGAAAAATTTGCAGATACTAGCCTTCATTTTCAGGGGCAATACACAAATCAAACCAAGACATTATCGTCTTAAGGTCAAAGGGACACAGGTACAAAGACTGGAATCAGTTGTATTTGACCTTTAGCTTCAACAAGCAATGCCCTCACTGCTATCACAACTAATGATTAATGCTGGGGCCAATCTAATCAGTTTTAGTTCTGGCAGGGCATGGGATAGAAAAAAAAACCACACGCATTCACAGAACAATTTTCAAGGAATTCATTGAGGAGTTTTAGAAAACGTCGGCTCAGAAGTACAAAGCTTTGGTTCAGTTTTTCTCCACAGGACAAAGAATTAAGAAAAACTGAAGCTTTCAAAACAGTCCCTCTTCAACACTTTAAAGCTTAAAAGTTTTCTTATTGATTTGTAACAGCAACTTTGAATTTTCACAGAAATCAGTCCATTTCATATTTATGTGTATGAAACACTCTGGTTGAACTGACCTCAAAATGAGAAAAAGAAAAAAAAAGACAAGTGACATTCCAAAATATTTAAACAACTGTGTCTAAATTCAGGACAAAAGGATACATCTAGAGCAAACAGAGGAAAAAAAAAAAGAAATGTTTCATAGACAATATTCCAATTAATATTTACTAAATTAATTTCTTGTGTGTTTTCAGTGGGCCAGCATCTTGAGCTGAGTTAGGTGAAAACACATAAAAACCCAAAAGTCTGGCTAGCTCTTTATGAAACTCAGCTCATTTAAGAAATGCTGCAACAGAAGCAGGGTTTTCTAAAAAAAGCAGAACAATTAAGTCCAGTCAGATGCACTTCAGGGAACACTCTGGCACACTCTTCCCCAAGCTCTCATCCTGTAACTAAGGGATGAGACCAAAAAGAATGGCCCAATGGTGACCTATGACTAAGAGGTTCAATTTTTAAGTTCTAACACAAAAACATTTTACTCATTAATAAACAGAAGAACTGTTCACTTTTAGGTTCGTTTTCTACTTAAGACATGAACAGCTACACCAAAATCTTTATGTGGTTACTACATTGTTAATAGAGGCACATTCATTGAATAAAAGGACTTTTCTCTTAAGTGGTAACAATAGGGATACTGGTCCTGCATAAGGTTATTTTTTTTAAACCTGCAACAGTTATGCATTTCCAGTGTGAAAAGTAACTTCAGAATGTTTATTTCAAAGTTTATGGAGTCAGAATGGGTTGGGTTCCCAGAAGTACACAGGCTAATATAACGGAGACCAAACCCAAAATGTTCGTTAATTCTACAGTTACATGACATATTTAGTTATTTTATAGCCAAACCCTGCATTTTCATTTAAAAATTTAAAATTAATTTCCAATTAGAGGCCCAAACTGAGATACAGTAAGAATTTTTCTTAATAGCAGTCAGTGACACATATATATGAATGCAATGACGAATTATGAACTACACATCCCAAAAGGTTTACAAAAGACTGTCCTGGCAGACCAATTCTTTCAATCTGCCATTTATTACATCAGCAAATGGTAATTTACAAAAGTAAATTACTTTTATAACGTTTGTGACAAAAAGGGCATTTTTATAAAACAACCCCCCATCTCTTTGCTACCAAAATACTGACCTTTAAAAAACAGTACAAGAATACTTAATACCACATTTATTTCCTAGTTTCTTTTTGCTTTTAGTCACACTATAGGTCAATTCAAACTGAATGAAAGTCTCTTACCATTGAACTATTTCATGTAACTGTTAGAGAAGTTTTCTACACTTACTGTCCATCCTCACTCCATATGGCCATACACCTATCCCCAACCTTCCATGAGTGACTGGGCAGGGCAGATGCAGAACTGTCAGAACTTGCAAGAGTTTCCGAAGGTTGTGTTGAAAGGAGATCTTTGGTTAACTCTATGACTTCCTATAAAAGACAAAAAACCCACAAAGAATAATTTTTCACATTCCTCTTACCAAGCATATTTTACCCCAAGCTTACTGGGTTTGATTTGGTTGGTTTTTTTTTTTTAAGTTACTGTATTAAATTCATAGCTGATGTGTGAATTACACTTGCTTTGGCTTTTTAATAATTTAATTAAACTCATTAATTGCAATTGTAGATAAAAAGATATATGGTCCTCACTTGTACTGCTGTAAAGCTGCCTATGCCCTCCTCAAATCTTCAAAAAGTAGCTTATTATTTTTTTATAGCATTTCTCTCATTGGCTGAACTACAGCATCCAGAGGCAGGGTGGCAGAGCACCCTCCAGGCTGTGAAGCCCTCTCATTTTCTTAGAAAGCATCCAGGTGCACACTAAAGAACTGGTTTCCTTAAGTCATTTTAATAGAAGTTTTTTCTAAGTTCCCCAATCTTGGGATTTCAGGTCAGGCCTTCCCTTGCAAATCCAAGATGACCAAGTATCAGTATTTCCCAGTTCCTTTACACATTATTCATTTACAGGCAGGAATATGCAAAAGCCTCTCCCAAATTCCTACAAATATGACATTGAAGACTGAGCAATCAAGACCTCTCTTTTTCATTGGTGTTAAAAGCCAAAGGAGACAGCACTAAAGGGCCATGTAAAGTTTCTGGACAATGCAAAGAAACTTCACAGACCCTGAAGAAGATAAATTCTTCAGTTCTTTGAGTACCTCAGCATAAACCATTGTCACTCTCCTAACAAACAGCAAACATTTAAATCAGGGGAGGGTTACAGATAAACAGTGTTCAACTGAGGCCCAGTGGAGCCTGAACTTTCCTCCCCGCTTCACATCTTACTTCAGCTATGGGCATACAAAGACTCAGGAAAATGCAGTAAAAGAGCTGTTCATCATCCCTTAAGAACCTAAAGGACTGTAAGCACTTCCTAAAGTTAATATGATATAAACTTACATGCACTTTTATCTGATAAACTATACAACTGCCTCAATGGCCTAACAGTTTGCTTCTATTGTAGCATTGCAATGTCAGAATTTCCAACCACTAATAAAAAAGTTTTGCTCTTTGCTTCAGAGGAGCTGCTGGTTAATAAGTACTCCAGTGAGCACAACCAGTAGCAACTGTGAGCACAGGAACACACAATTACTTCTACTACTTGGCTCACCATTTTCCTAATACCACAGCTGAAGCACAACAGAGTTTTATTATCAAGTTCCCTAATTTGAGAACATAGAGCATTAGCCTAATTTTCCCTCACAGGTGCAAAATCCCAAACTATTCCTCAACATAAGGTAGCTGTATTCTGCAAATCCTCTAAGAGGCATCATGGCTTGAGACAAGTATCCCTCTCAGCAGGTCAAGTACATAACATTAGGCACAAGCCACTCCTGAAAACAACTGTTTCAGGTATTGCAACTACCAGTAAAGCCAAACCGTTGACTAATTCTTGCCAGGCTCAGAGAGAGCTCATTGTAGAACTTGGATGTGAATCGTTTCAGACAAGTCTACCAAGAATCCTCTGAATTTAATAAAGTTTCTTACATGCCAGGCTATTAAAATACCAAAGTTTTGGTAAAAATCTTCATCTGATTTTCACATTCCATAATGCTCCGCTCACAAGATAGAGACATTAATTTTTTTTCAAGCCATGAGACAGTTCTCAAGTCTTTAAGAGATTATTCCAAGAGAATTTCTGAGCAGGACTTGGACTACCACAGCAGTTCAGTACAGCCAAACAGGTTGAACAATATGGCTTGGTGCCACATCCTCATGATATGGAGGTGTGACCCACAGGGAACACTACTTAGAGTTTGCCAAGATTTTTCCTGACCTACTGGTCTTTACAAAGCCAGACAGAGCTCTACACTCCAGAGCACAACACCCCAGAGATCTCATCTCCAATTACAGAAGATGACAGCTGCCATCAATCCTACTAGATAGAAAAGGTAAGTTTGGTTCTTGGCATACTGACTCCTAGAAATGCTTCGGTGAACCAAAAAGGGAAAATCTAAGTACTTCTAACAATTTCTTCTAATACTTAATCTTGTTACTCAAGAATAATGTAAGCATACAAGATGCATCAGTATTTATAATAGGAAAAAGATGTTTCAATTACACAGTAACCATCTTTTTGAACAGACAAAAAGCTGTTTAGTTGGGACACTGACGCACGGAACCCATTTTTACAGTTGTATGCTTAGCTGGCATATATCAAGTCTGCAAAACATTATGTCATTGTCAAGGTGGAACATATGGATAGCAAACCTTTTGGGGACGAAAGTGTAAAGATCTTCCCCATTCTGTGCAGAAAGCTTTTATTAAAAAGTTTGCAAGTTGTCCTTTCACATCAATGATCTCTGCATATCAAAGCCGAGGTCGTGTTGGTATCGGAAATATCATCCCATATGGGTTTTGCTGTGCATTTTAAAAATATAAAAATATACACATGCTTTTAACAGTGTACAACAGAGCACATTCAGATGATCTATAAAGTGCCTTGTGGGCACAAAGCCTTTGCAGTTTAAAAGGAATTCTAAAGATCACTGTTTGGAGGTACTACTTGTGTTTTGGCTTTGAAGCCCAAATTTATTCCTGTTATTTCCATACAGAGCAGTGGTCACTGAACCTTGCACTGGGCAGTTTTATATATTTTTACACCTGATGGCTAAAGCGATCCACAACAGAAATGAAGCAGCATCTTGCACTCTCATGACAGATTTTAACAGCACTGCTGGGATTTTCTATATGCCAATGTGCCTTTATATGCACAAGAATCTAAAAGACCACTCATATATTTAAAATTAGGCTGGTGGCCTGTCACAAAACAACATCCCAAGGACCAGAAATGGGTTTTAGCTGTTAGGAACACACTATGCTCTTGTGACAAAGGAAAAACACAATTCTCTTCCTTTCTTATATAGGAACACAATCAAGACCCAGATGCACAAGGGTTACAGAACTACACTCCAGAGCTTTTAATACTGTAAATGCATTAAATGAGTAAGCAGGTTCTGGATCAAGTTATTTGAAAACTCAGTAAGAACATCATGTTAAGCCAAACCATCAGGCTTTAGCATCAGTAAAAGCAACAAAAAACAATGAGTTTGAGAAGTGCTTCAGGGGAAAAAATTTAAAACCAACACACAATAAAGACAGCACTGGCACATCTTTCACCTCTGTGGCACAAATTTATAGTAAAAAGTTTGCTGTATAAATTACTGCATCTTTTCTATTAATCAAAAAAAAAAAATAGATTCAAAATAGGATATATTTTGGGTTTTTCCAAACTAAGCCTACCATGACTATATCAAGCTACGTAGAATAAAAGTAACCAACCCACCAAGTGTCTATTTTTGTTGCAGGGCAAATATTTAGGAAATATAATGCACTTTTAAAAGACCCTGAAGTTTCACCTACCCTCGAGTTCTCACCTGTAAGTCCTTTTTCAGTTTCAGTAAATCCTCATTGTCTGCATTGCCAGATAAGGCAGCCTCGACTTGCTGGAGCTGAGCTTTGTAGCTGGCCAACTGCTTAGCAAGGTCTTCTGACATCTGCAAGGAACACACACACATACAAACCCCACATCAAAACAACAGCTTTGCTGCTTTTTAATCACGCCTTGTGGTCCAAGTAAGGAGAAATGACAACAGAAAAAAAGCTGTTACTAATATGTTAGAAACACGGCTCATTAAGTTTCAATAATGAGTATTTGTGCAGTAATTTGACTACAGATACCCGCTCATTGAATTTTTGTACAGTTCGGCTGCTCTCAAGAGAATTCTGAAGAACAGAAGGCTTAAACACGTGCCAGTGTACGGGGTACACGTATAGCTTACAGCGTGTGAGCAGCGGGGCCTTGAGCAACTCCCTGGCTCTCAAGAAAATGAATGCACGCCCCCAGCAAACCCCGCGCACTGCGGTGTGTGCCCTCAGCACACCG